>CAKNWT010293224.1:17169-28637 GCA_932066315.1 Andricus coriarius | reverse complement strand
AAACGTACGCCGTTAAACTTCACACCGCGCGACTCTAAACCACCTCCCGTGTTCAACAATTCATCTCACTCATCAACCGCACCAACCACTGGACTACCTCACAGATTGAATAAATAGGAGCAAGGTCAGGGTTCTATGGATAAACTGCCAGCTAAGGATATAATCCGAACTATAAAAGAAATAAACAGTTGCGACAATATAGTTATAGAAAACTTTATAAAATCCGTAAAAAGAGGAATTCTTTTGATGAATTATACAACGCATTATGTCAAAATTTATCACAGCTAGGATCAATATCTGGAACAAGGTCTAAATTAGAAAACGGTAAAGAAGGACCAATAGAATTGACTCAAAATTTTAATTCAAGATTTCGACATGTAGTTAATGAATTAAAATACGCACTATGCAATATAAATGGATATGTGATTACTAGAAGAGCAGCCAATTCGTCGACTACCATTTAATAACTCTCTACCCCAGCTTTTACGATCACAAGTGTCAACACCTATACCTAGGCTTCAGGTGAATACAACACCATTCTCATTTAAAACACCAAACCGAAATTTACCACCAACTGATCCATCACAAACAAAAAGCCATAAATGCGGAAAAATAAGACACTTTGCGGCCCAATGCTATGCTAAACCACCAAATTTTCAAAGTACCCAAGACCCCGAAGTACCACCTCAAACTCAAATCAGGACAACGAGAGAACATGAACAATGGGAAAATTACTTAGAAAATCAGGAAATAGCACAAGAGGAGATTCAAGAACAGATAGATTACGAAGAGACTGCCGAGTATCAGTAATCTCTGGACGATTGCAATCCGTACAAGGAACAAGAACTGACGGAAGATAATATAGATTGTTAGTAGATTCTGGATCTCCACTCAATTTAACCACTCAACTATCCATTATGGGTAGTTCCTAAAAAAGGTAACAAATTAAGATCGGTAGTAGATTACAGACAAATCAATAAAGACACCGACCAAGACGCGCACGCTCTCCCAGTGATAGATGATATGCTAGATCATTTAGGTAAAGCTCAATTCTTCTCCGCATTTGACATGAGTGCTGGTTTTCGCCAGATCCTGATGGAAGATAAATCAAAAAAGAAACAGCTTTTTCTACTTCATTAAAAAATTAGGAGTTACAGTATTCAGGTCATTTAATAACAAAAGATGGAGTTAAATCTAACCCAGGAAAAGCAGAATCTGCAAAAAAATTAAAAACTCCAACTACAGTTAAAACAATACAATAATTTTTAGGACTCGCTGGATACTATTTTAAAGAAGAATTTACTTTAGCAATAGACGCATCTAATCTTGGTTTAGAAGCTGCATTGTCACAAAAAGGACACCCATGCCTCTTCATATCGAGAACACTTAACAAAGCAGAAAAAAATCATAGCACTAGCGAAAAAGAGCTCTTAGCAATTGTTTGGGCATTGCAAAGATTGATACAGTATCTACTAGTAAATTCCTTAAAAATGAAAATTGATCATAAAGCTTCAGTTTGTCTTCACAACGTAAAAGACCCTAGTTTAAGATTACGTCGATGGAAATCAAGACTCGAATAAAATGAGATAGTTTCGACAGTAGTGATTCTGATGATGAAAGTGATACTAAAGAACCCGCACTGAAAAAGCTGTGATTACCGAGCAAAGAATATTAAGAGATAGAGTGAAAGTAGGAATTAGGGAATCATCAGAAGAAGAAGAAGTAGAAGAAAAAAAAGAAGAAGAAAAAGAGAAAGCAGATGATTAACTATATGAACGACTTTTAGAATGGGAAGAAAACCCAGTAACAAACAATAGAATTATGAGAAAAGAATGATTACCAAAAGCAAAACGGGCGAGAGGGAGCCGTACACTAGTGACTCCTAAGCTTGCTGAGGCCTTAGATCAATTCAAGATCAGCGACGGGATGCAGTTCATGTTCTGATTGCAACTACCGAAGCACTAGGCCATGATGTCCAGGATTTTGTCATGAACAGGTCAGCCATTCACAGTGGAAGAGAAAAAATACAGGAAGAAAATCCTTTTAGGACATATGTCGATTAACGCGTGAATCTCTGAAAGTTATATATGTGTATATTTGAGTACTTTGTGAAAAATTTTCAAATTTTCATAAAAGGCGTCTGAAATTAAAAAGCAGTTCATGAACACGAAATTGCCTGCAGAGAATTATAGGGAATTTCGGGAATTAGGAATAATTTTTATTAGCAAAGTACCACCTCGTGGACTATTTTTCGGTATTCCGAGGCCATCGATCATGCGAGGTTGATGGCAAAAGCTATTTATTGCTTGAAAATCTTTCTCTTTCGTCGCGAATTTGTACTAGCTCTAGAAAAATGAAAATGCGTTATGTGATATTCGTATTTTTATTGTTTGTCGCTACGTCGAAGCATGGTTTTGTGTTATAAATTCGATAACGAACGTGTTTTGTTTCGCGGAGTCAAGGAGAAATATGTCAGGCCTCGATTGCGCAACAGAAACAAATCCCTAGTAGCGTTGAGCGGAGCGGTATTCGGGCTGATGCCGTAAAAGTGACAGATATGGCAGTAAAGCACTCTTAGTGTCGCATTGTGCCTTTGGATGTAGGTCGTTTCCGCATGAATTGGGAAACTAGATAGTATGTGTCCTAGATGCTCGAGGTGTGCATGACACGCTCTGCAGCTACCATCGGGAATGTCTTGGCTCAAAGTGTGGCGACGGTATGCTATAGTGGAAATGACACCCTCTTGACATGCCAAAGCTAAACCCTGCGTCAAGCCCGAGAGTTTCATAAGCCTCCTCTGCTGCTTTGTAGAGAATACCCTCTTTGCCCACTTCTTCGTATTTCCTGACCATTCCATGCCCCTAAAACGATGCTTACTGATCAAGGATCAAATTTCCTATCGGAATCGACGCAACAATTTGAAGATGCATTAAATATCAAGCATATAAAAATAACATATTTCCATCCACAAGCAAATGTTAACATAGAAAGAATGCATTCAACTTTAAAAAATCTCATTAAAACATCAATAGCAGATAATAGTAAACAATGCGATGAAAATTTGAAATTCATAACATTTGTAATTTATACAATGAAAAATACAAGTACAGGCTTCTCACCTCTTGAGGTAACATTTTGAAGAAATCCTAATATCCCATCAGCAATACCAAGATCACCAACGCTTACTTATGCTGAATTATTGATGGAATGAAAAATCAAACATGACAACATCATTAAGAAAACTGAAGAAAGAATAGCAGTTGAACAAGAGAAGACCAAGAAACGTTTAGATGAAAATATAGTAAAAATCCATCCAGTTGACAAAATAGGAGATCAAGTCAAATAGAAAAATAAGACAAAACCGAATAAAGTAGAACCACGTCGGAAAGGTCCAGGAATTGTTCCCGGAATTTCAAAAGTCGGAACCATCTCTCGCCCTGCGCACTGAGAAACTACGTGGGCCAGCAGTTCTAGGAAGGCCGAGAACGGGGTCAGAATCCGTGAGTTGGGTCAATTTGTTCTGCAATGGGGTAATAAAGAGATAAACAACTTTATTTGGAAGCTCATATTGGGAAGGACTTATCTGTACTTTTAACGATAGACCAATCGAATTGCTGACGTCACTCAATTGTATGGCCAAATAATCAATCGTGAGTCCGCTTTGCTACTCCTACTGGTACCAGGCAATTTACTTCAGTGACATGTCAAGGACGAGGGTCCAAAGTCTACATGGTGGGCGCCTATTAATTTAAGTGAAAGTTTTCTGTTCAGAAGTTTAAAGGTCGCTTTTTAGGGCATCTAGCTGGCGCTAAAATCTAGAATGCTACGATGCCAGTATGACCCCTGAAAGAGAAGGTTAAATGGCACTACTGCATGCTCTTTCAAAGCCTCCGATTAATAGGCAACGTAAACAGAGCGCCTACTTTACCGCATCCAGAACAAGTCTGCAACGGAAAAGAGATGCGACACTGGGACCAATCGCGAGAAAGCATCCAATAGAGGAAGAGCGATGCTTCAGGAACCAGAGACACATCAAAACCCAGGTTTCTCTCAAGCCCAAAGATCTGGCTGAACTGGTTGACGAGATTCGTGAAGATTTTTCCGAAGAATCCGACCTTTGACCTATCAATTGTAGCGTGTATAATGCAGTGAGAGCAGTGGCGGATGCAAACCGTAAAACAAACCCAATGGCTGATCATAAGACAAAAGGATGAATGCATCAACTGACTACAAAGATAGGCTGGGCTAGTAGGTACGCGTCCCGCATTCAGCCGGTGATTGACTACATAACATCTGGCAGCAATAACACCACCAAAATTCTGACAGTTTGCGCGCGAACTGCGGATCCGTTATCACATTCTAAACAAGTCAAAGCTGCTGACGATCAGGCAGCATATCGTTAAAAGAATACGTGTACTATCTGGCGCTAGGGAAACTCTAGAGCAGTATGATATAGGGTTGGTCAGAAAAAACTAATAGTTTTTCTGCGACTCATCTCGTCTCTTTCAAGGTCCTCCAGTTACTGTCGACCATCCGCCCAAACTAAAGGAGGCCGAAGCATTTTTTTAAAAAGTCAACGAAGTCCAACATCCCGTAAAAGAAGAGTCAGAGAACATGAATAGCTTCAAGGAGCTGTGCAATGTCCTCATAACATTCGAGGAAGAATACCCACATATCACTACCGAGGAGGTGACAAAATTATTAAGATGTATGAAAAACCCTTCCGATTCGGGACCAGATAGTATCAACCTTCTGGTGGAAGTAGTTTCCTTCAACCCACCAGCTTCTGGCCCGCATTTTGACATTATATCTGAAGTCGGAAGAGCCTATTCCGGAGTGTTTGGTGGAAGGGCGCACAATACTCCTGCCAAAGGTGGGAAACATAGGTGGCCCGAAGATGTTACAGGCCAATCACTTGTCTGAACACACCGTATGAGAACTTCACAGCTATCTTAAATGATAGAATTGTTCGGAGAATCGGACCTATGTGGCAAGAAATGTCGGGAGAACCTCCTTATTAATCAACCTTTTGATTCAAACTTCCATAGACTTATCATCTGTCTGTTGGAAAGCCTAAAGGTTCTTCGGCACATCGTAAAGTGCATAGATAGATTGATGCAGCTTCGGAAAAACTAGATTTACTATCTCGTCTGAAAAACATCTTGTGACAACTAAAAACGTCACCTTTCAGAGTATATTCTCGATTCCCTGACCACAACACCTCCATGAGTCCCTTACAGCCTCGATTCAACAAAGTTAATTCAGTAGGTAAGAGGTAATCTGGTAAAGACTCACTCCTGTGGTTGGTGTCAGAAGTCGATCAGACTACTGAGGCTAAGCAGTAGTCCTAATAAGACTAATCAGTAGTCCACCAAACTTAGCCATTCCGCAGATGGTGGGTCCTGGGAGTCAAATCGTAGTTATGCTGAAGAAATCACCATAAGTTGGCCCCTGCCGCATGACTGGTGGTCAATATTTTTTGCCGCCAACTCTTTAGAAAGGAACCTTGGTAATCCGATAAATTTGGTATCGCCTCTGATATAAAGTGCTGCCCTAGGTGTCTCTACGAAACTATCATATATGACTGATCCGCTTTTGTTATTTAAGCCTCTAACTTTTGATGCATAAACATCAAATCCCATGAGCAATGGCCATCTTGTGACACATCAGTAGTCGACCAGACTTCGCCATTCTTCAGATGGTGGGTTCTTGGAGTCAAATGATAGTTATGCTGAACAAATCACCATAGGTAGATTCCTGCCGCCTAACTGGTAGCCAATTTTTATTGCTACCAAAGCTTTGAAAAAGAACTTTGGTAATCCAATAAATTTGGTATCGTCTCTGGCATTAAGTGATGCCCTAGATACTTCTACGGAGGTATCGTATATTACTGATCGGCTTTTGTTACTTAAGCCTCTAAATTTCACCTTTTCCGAAGACAAATCCGGTGCTCTGTCTACGGTTGTAACCTTGTTTTTTAAGAGTATCTTCGTAGTGATCCTCTCTATCTCATAGTGTGGCCTGCAGTGGATCTATTTAAGACTCTCAACCGCTCTTGGCTCTGCAGTTATTACAAGTTGGATAGCTTGTCTACTCTCCTTGATGTCGATAACCTTTCATCCACCTGTTTTAATGGTTGGGCTTTGGATTCCTATCCTTTTAAGTACTGATGTTGGTTCCACCGATACACTAGGAATCCAAGCCAGCAGCTTTACTAGCCTTGGGACGTGCTTGTTATTAATCACTTCGAGCTTGGCTCCCACCCTAGGTTGTAGTTCTACAACAGAGGTCAGTTGCACCAGCCCCCCTACTCTTAATTTTCGGGTTTTCTTATAGCCTACTGAATTGCGCCGCGAATGCGTTCATATGCGCCACCAATACAAAATTTGGCGCCACGAAACTCTAGGAGTTATAGCCGGTGTTATGTTGAGGGGGGGGGGGGCACGCCCCCCTTTGAAAAACCAAGGTTTAAATTGCATGACCTTGAAGATCTTCAAATGCGCTGATATGCGCTATCAAGAAAAAATGTTGCGCGACATTGACAACTGAGTTATCAGCGATAAAAATGGGGGCGGAGGCGCCATTTTTCTAAAATAATAATATTATTTCTAATTCATCATAGCAATCTGTCATAATTTCAAATGCGCTCGAATGCGCCACCAAGTAAAAATTTTGCTCTAGCTAAATAACAAAGATAGAATTGGGGGGAGGGGCGACACAGGTGTTAAATCTTTGACAGTTATATGCAATCTAAAATTACGAATGTGGAGTCATTAATCTTCAAATGCGCTCATATGCGCCACAAAAATATTGTTCGATATCTTGAAAATTGCTCATGATATGGAAATCATGACATTTTGCAATGTAATGATCACCAAAATAAAAAGTTTTTAATCCGCAGTGATGAAGGGACTGTCGGCTGATTTTTCAAATGCGCTCACATTTGCCGTGAAAATGTTCTGAAAATCTTGAGAATTGTCCAATATATGGAGGTCCTAAAATTTGGAAACTGATAACCAACAAAATGAAAAGTTTTCAATACGCAGTGATGCAGAAAGTTTCGTATGGGGTTTCAAATGAGGTGCGTTCCTCTAGCATCTCGACAACAGAATTTGAATATTTTCTTTATGCCATAATTCTGGGCTTCTTGGGGCGCTGCTGATTTTTAAAATTTTCAAATTTTATGTAATAAAGGTATTGGTGCCCCAAAAAAGCCCAAAATTATGGCATAAATTAAATATTCAAATTCAGTTGCGAGGGGCTAGCGGAACGCACCTCATTTGAAACTCCACACGACACTCCCTTCATCACTGCGGATTAAAAACTTTTTATTTTGGTGGTCATCACTTTGAAAAATGTTATGACTTCCATATCTTGGGCAGTTTTCGAAATATGCAGACAATTTTTTTGGCGCATATGAGCGCATTTGAATCCCTATACGATAGTCCCCTCATCGCTTCGGATTTAAAACTTTTTATTTTTTTGGTCATCACTTTGTAAAGTGTTAAAACCTTCGTAACGTGGACAATTTTTGAAGATTGTAAAAAATTTTGTGGCGCATATGAGCGCATTTGAAGATGAATTGCTCTATATCCATAATTTTGGATTGCATATAACGGTCGAAGATTTAACACCAGCTTCACACTGCCCCCCCCCCAAATGATGGGGGGGCATGCCCCCCTTTCCACGTAACACCGGCTATAACTTCTAGAGTTTCGAGGCGCACAATTTTTTATTGGCGGCGCATATGAGTGCATTTGCGGCGCAATTCAGTGGGCTATAAAAAAACTGAAATTTAATAGTGGAGGCTGGTGTAACTGACCTCGTCAACAGCTGCAATAAGCCAAGTTCGGGACACTTCGTCGTAACAGATAACGATGAGGGTTTCATTCGCAAGTTGCACCCTATCGATTTTGTTCTCTAATGTCGCTTTAATTGCCTTAGCCTGGTCGTCATCGACTTTGGTTATTATGAACTCCTTAGCGACTATGGCCACTTTTAGGTGACTTTCGAGACCCTGGATATTAGACACTATTCGAACTCTCAGCCGCATTTTCTTCTGTACCCTGATTTCATTCGATGTGTTGCTATCAGCATGGCCGCTCTTTTGGGTCCCCGTCTGTCTAGTTGTTGCGTTCGATTGATTTGCCAATTCACGTCTCAACCTCTTCCTAGCAGCTCCTGAAAATCTAGCTCGTCGTGGCTTTTCCGCTTGGTTTCACCCCTCGAAATTAGTATCGCCACTGTTAATCCCAAATGTTTCCCCACTTATACATTCCGAAGTATATTCTAGGGCTTCTTCAGTAATTTTCATCTTTACAGGGGAAAATGCTTTTTCCATCGGGGTCGTTGTCGATTCATGCGCAAGGGTAAGACTGATTCATCGGGAAGGCCGTCCATTATCCCCGAGAGGCCATTAAAACACATACGTACCCCTAGGTGCCAAAGTGCCACAAAGACAGTCACTCTACACCTATGCATTAGAGGGGGGAGGGGGCACACTGAGTAAGAAACTAAATGAACTTTCGTTCTTTGGTAACCACACCAACGGAGGGCTCTTTCTTAGTCACGTTTTGAGGATGCCCTTCGGGGAAGACTAAAATTTTCTTTGCTCGAAACTTATAACAATTCTTTTACAAAGACAAATTGTTGTGGCAACAGATAACTTTTTAGATGAAAATAAGTGATCATGCAGTATATAAATTTTTTTTAAATATATGTGCAGAAAATGACTCTACAACATTAAAATAACAACCATTGGAAAGTTTAGATGTAGGCGTCAAATCCACCTATTTGCTAAACTTATTCAATTATTTGAAAATTGTTCAAATCTATTCGCTTTTCATTAATAACCAGGCAAGGGTTTGTCTAAATTATCTAATATTATTGTAGAAAAAATATTGTAAATAAAAATATTTATTATTGTGCATGTGATAACCGCCGAATTTCGTATTCTTATCCTCCAGGAATTGCCATTTCACGAATAAATATTTTTTATGATTACTCAGCAATCGCGCAATATTTATTCTTGTTTTTAGTCCAGGTTCAAATAATTCGCTTTCCACTTGATTTTATGAATTGTGATTATGATGTGAAGTTTCATAAACTTTTAAACAGTTGGCCTTTCAAGTGAAGCAGGAATTTTCAAATGCTCAAAACAATTGTAACAACACCAGTGTATCAATTAAGATCTTTTTGTTTAGTTTTCAGTCAAGAAATGTAACATGAAATTACTATTGAACTAAAAGGCAATGCAATATGTTATTAATAATATATGGCAGTTATCCTTTCATGTGTACTAATCATCGGTCATGGTGCTCCAAATGATGCTTTCCAGAAGGTCTCGATACTATCTGGACCCGTAGCGGACTGGTACTCTTTTTGTCTCTTAATATTTTTTTAACTTCTTCGGTTATGAAAGGTGAGCATCCATCCTCAAGTGTTATAAGATCATTGCGAAGCTCCTTGAAGCTATTTATCTTCTCTGTGTCTTCATTGAGGGGATGCTGGACTTAGATGTAGACTTCTCCCTAAAATGTTTCAAACTTCTGTTTTCTCTAAACCACCTTTCCCTTCGCTCTATACTTCTCCTAACATCAGATAGTACCCATATTCTGTCAATAATGTCCTGTCTGATGGTCAGCAGGTTTGACTTCTTCATTTTCTGATGACGGATCCGTATTTCCTGCCTATCTGTGTGCTGAGTTGATGGGTGTTTCTTTTGCTCTGATGATCAGATGTTGGTTTCGTTTCACGGTTTGCATCCGCCGAAGTTCTCGATGCACCATACACACCACAAGTGATAGTCAAGGGAAAACATCTCCACGCAGCGCGTCATCCAGTTGTCCCAGAACTTTGGGCTTGAGAGAAACCTAGATGTTGATGTTTCTCCTGGCCCTAAGTACTTAAAACTATGAGGATGTTGACGGTCCATAGTATGGTCCGGTATCCCAAAGACCCTGGTTTGGACACCACACTTTGGTACCATGCAGCCTTCGGCCCGGTTGCTTCCTTGGGTTGGGAGTTTTTCCTTTGGGATCATCCCAGGACCATTCTATCTACTTATTCAATTTAAATTGAATACTTATTTCAATTTAATAATGGCTCAACGCCTAACGTTGAAATAAATATTTATTGAGCATATCACTCATTATTTAGTTTTTGTAAATGTCGCCGTCCACGAAAAATGAGGAAATCACAGCGTAAAGTAAAAACTAGAGATCTCTTGTTTTATGGTATCATTTTCTTCGGGTCCTGGTTTCGAATATAATAACTTCATGCTGTTATTTTCAATGTAAAACACCTAAATCTGGATTCTCACCAGTGGTATCATTTCAGTACCCCTCGAGACTATTTTTTCTGAGTCTTATTATAATAATTGACACTAGACCTGAATAAATTTCTTTCCTCTGGGTTATTTCTGAAACTTTGGACCAATAATATAAAAGGATGAAATCTATCTTTCCAATTCTTTAAAAATATTTCGTAAAATTTATATTAGTTTTTTAGAGCCTTGAGTAGGCCAGTAAAGTAGGCACTATATCAATTTGCCATATGAAAACCAGCTTTACTTGACACGTAAAAGATTACCTAAATCGTGATATCAGTTTTAAACAAATCCGTGACCAGATTTATAGCGTTAAAACTGACTCTTATCAAATGTAAATATCTCAGAAAAGCCAGTGTGCCTCCAATTTAGGAGATAAGCTAATCGAGGACTAGAATATTCGTTAGTTACATTTTTAGCCTAATAATTAATCCGACTTTCCTCTGATTATAAAGATGAGGATAGTCCGTACTCTGGTCTTATCCCTGGCAGTTATCCTTAATTTTATTGGTGAATATAATAATATATCCATAATTTTAGGTAAATTTTTTTAAGTTTAAGGCAAATCAAAATTTTCGCAATATTATATTTACAAAGAATTGAGACACGTAGCCAACTGTGCACATCCATATGCTCACCGCGCCATCTGTTTACGTCGATAGTTTGCTGTGATTGCACGTTTGAAATAATGCGATCAGATTTTCAACTTACATGTCCACGTCAGCACATGATTAATAATACCCAATTTCGTTTCCCAATGTATAGTTCTATAAAAGCTTCTAATAATTTTATCCCCACGAAACATTCCAGAATGGATGGTCATTACTCCACCTTTTATATTTACTAAATTAAAAAAAGAGCAGTTTAATATGTTATAAATAAACCTTTATTCTGCAAAATCTACAACTCCCAGAAAATACACCTTGCTTTTTCAACGACACCATTTCAAAGTATTCCATGTACACTACTGTAGGAAATTCTCGGTTCAAACAAAAAAATACAGAAACTTTTTAAAATAGCTTCATAAACCACATTAAACTCTGCGCCGAATTACCTCCAATGGAGATATTTTTGACCTATTCAAGAGAATAGACACGTGAGAAGTGTAAAAAAGAGAATGTAAGCATTTCTCGATTTTTTT
>CAKNWT010293224.1:0-17069 GCA_932066315.1 Andricus coriarius | reverse complement strand
TAAAAAAGTTGCATCAAGGATCTGATATACATACAAAATTTTTAATCAATATTCAAAAAAATGTAATCAAAATTTAATCTCGAGAACCCGTGCGTATTGTTGAAGTTGCATTGGCTTCTCCTGGCTCTCCTGAGCAAATTGACATTTCAGGTTTGGACATTTTTAGTTGAATTTTTTATGAATTTTTATTTTTTTATGAATTTCAGACTTCTTCTATAACTTTCCTAAATCACGCTGTAAGTTTAAGTCAAGGTGAAAAATTCGAAAAAATTTTGCATTTTTTTTCAACTTTTCACGTGTTCCATTCTCTTGGAAATGTCGAAAATATCTCTATTAGAGGTCATTCGACGCACGATTCAATCAGCTTTCTAAGAGTTCTCAAAAAATATTGCTGCTCCTTTTTTGAAAGTGCAATTACGTTTTAAAGTCAGCAGTGATTATTAATACTCCTGGAACTGGTCTTACCAACAATTTCCGACGGTAGTGTGAAACATACACTTTTTGATTTTGAAATCTTCACACAAGCGGCTTTAAGAAAACTCTTGATTAAGTGGCTAACCCCATAATAATAATCGACAACCCACAAAATGAACCCCTAGCACTTTTAGCGAAACAATTATAAAATTTCTTGATATAAAAGAGTCATTAAATTTGAAAATTAGAAATAATCACACGATTCACCTTTCTAGAGCACTTTTACTAGAACAATGTTAAAACGTCTCGATGCAAAACAATCATTTTTGAACATTTATAATAGTCACACAAGTCTCTTTTAGGAAACTCAAATTTATGTTTTTAGTCATATGATGACGTTCAGAATCCCCCAAAATCTACTTCAAACACTTTTCAAATAAAATTTATGAAATTTTTGTATGCAAAACAACCATGAAATTCAAAATTCAAAATGGTCACACTAGTCACCTTTTGGAAACCCAAGGTTATGTTTTTAATCTCATGATAATATTCACAAACACCCAAAATCCACGACTAGCATTTTTAACAAAACAATTCCAAAATGTCTCTATGTAAAACAACCATCACATTTTCGAATCGATAATACAGTCACACAAGCCATCAAAGATTACGCATGACCTTCATTGTTTTATAACACGCAGAATTGGATGAAAACTTTGCTATCTTTTGACTACTACATCGAAAAAAAATTAAACGACGTACAAACCTCTATTTTTTAAGAATAGGCTCTATTATTTAAGAGAATCAACTCGAAACGGCTTGCCAAAAACAAGTTCTTGTTGCAGAATCAAGTTCACAGTCCAAGCGTTTGCCTTCTGGTGACTCAAACCCTGATGATTCTGGTTGTGGATCTTCTTCTTCTTCTGCTGACAGAAATTCTCCGGACACGAGTCTTTCTCTTGCCCTACCTCATTATTCTGCTGGAGCTTCACCGCGTGTCGAGTTACCTCTTCTTGCCAGGTCCAAGTCTTATTGTGCCGTACCTTATTCTTTTTCTGGGCTTCCACCAGCTGCAGAGCCACCTCTTCGTGTCAGGTCCAGGTCTCCTCCTCTCAGGCAAGCTTTTCCTCAAGTACTTGGATTTAGATTTGAAGAACTTAGATTTGTTCGACTCACTCTTCTCAACAATCCGACCCGGGTATTAGAACTTCGAACATACACTTTTCCTCCCAATAAACCAATTCGATTGAAAAAGCAAAATGGTGACCTGAAGCCGATACCAACCGAGGAACAAATTGTATTATCAAGGTCCAACGGTGACGTCTGTGCAATAGCGGAAAAATTATCATATAGACAAACGATTTTCCGTGCACTATTTAAACCGCCTATCTTATGGGGGCCAAAAAGAGCGAAAATCAACATGTACAGCGGTGAGGTTGAAGAATTGACTACAGCAGAAATCGCGGAATGCCCAGTGCGCACCCCAATCGCAAAGAGTTTTAGAGTATTTCGTGTGTGAAATTTTAGAGTATTTCGTGTGTGAAATCGCTTGTCTTTCGCTTTGCACTCCAAAACAAATTAAAAATGTTATTCTCTGTTATTATTTTATTTTAGTTACCCTAAGTAATGTATGCAAACAATTTTTTCATGGAACTAAATAATGTTCCTTTTTGGAACACCCACCTCAAAAGTTGACCTTTTCATGCTTTTAAATGGTGTCTGAAGGACCTTATTTGAGCAGACTGTGCGCGTAACAATTTTCGCGCATGCGCAGTTTGAAGATGGCTTAGTTTAGGCACTGATAAAAAAGCTGCGTATGCGAACTTTCGAGATGAGGTTCTTCAGACACTGGCATAGGTAACTTGAAACACTGGTGTTGGTATCTTTTTGAAATAAATTTTGATTTAACTTGAACAAATCTTTTAATGATTCAAGTTTTGTTTTTAAGTTTTCTTAGTCTTAGTATAAATGTTGGCGTTGAATCCACCTATGTGCTGAACAGAATTCATTGGACGCTTGAAAAATTCTTTAGCTTTAAAGTCCAAGGTTATTACATTAAAATGATCGTTTCAAAATATTGCGCTGAACCAAATCTAGTAAATTGTTTCTAAGAATTTCTTTTTAATATAAAATCAAAATCACATTGTAATGTATTAATCTGGACCAAGAGAGGCATGATTCTTACGTGAATGCTGAGTAATCAGCGTTACATGTTATACGAGATTCGTCGTATTAAAAGAGTTTGAAATCGGTAAAGTTGGCGGTACGCGGTACCTGAGAACAATTTTAGCACCTTCACCTCGGCAAATATTTATCTTAACAATTGAAATCCATCAATACCACACATTGCCATATTTTGAGTCTCATATGAAGTGGTTAAACAACCACAGCAGGGTCTCACTGGGAGCAACTGCCATCTAAAAATGAAACCGGCTCCCAGCAGGACCGCGGTAAATTACAATCATGGCCTCATCTCACAACCGTGAGATGGGTGGTCACAGGACACGATGAAATCACAACGACATGGCGGCAAAACTCTCGTGTGTTTTGAGGACACGAAGCGACCCAAGGATGACAGCTTTCTGCATCCATTTCGCAAGTGCCTTGGCATATTTTTAGCACGCGGGTATGACTTCAAGGTTACAAACCAGTGATAGTTTTGCACCTCCGAGAGCACCTATCACAAGGATAATTACTTGTACCGAATATTTTGGGTATAGTATTCGCAGCTCTCTTTTGAGGTCTTGATACCTCTCCTTCTTTTCTTTCTCCTTGGCAGTAATGTTGTATTCGGACGGGGCCGAGAATTCGATCACGAATATAGTTCGTTTCTCGAAGTATTGGACAACAATGTCAGGCCTCGAGTGTGCAACGGAGACTGCTGTCTGAAAATCGTAGTCGCGACCAATACCGTAAGAGCAACAAAGATGGTAATAAAGCACTCTTAGGGCCGCATTATGTCTGTAGATGTACGTCCTTCCTGCGTGGGTGGGACATCCCGATAGTATGTGTTCTAGGTACACCGTCCTGTCATGCAAAAATGAAACTTTCTATACCTGAATTAAGCCCTGATGATCTGAGGAAATCAAAAGTTAGCTTCAGAAGTGAAGCATCTAGATGGATTAATGCAATTTCCTTACTTCTAAGGTTGAAATTCAAGCCAAGGGTCTCGGCCGCTTGCTCAGCGGCTTTGTAGAGGAACGCTCCTTCGTAAATTATCTCGTGGTTCCTGACCATTTTTAGGAGAAGATCTCTGCCATTAGCTACGATATAAGCTGTATAATCGCGAAACTAACAAATTGATATTCAAACTTTTATGCATATGCATGATCTTACGTGTGATGACATTAAGGGCCTTGAGTTCGTTCTTCGTCCATTGAACCACCCCAAACGAGCAGACTAGAACCGGGACGGCAAGCATGTTAGTCGCAGATATCTTGTTCAACGCTGACAGATTGGAAGACCAAATCTGTCGAAGAAGATGCTTGTATCTGCTTTGGAGAGACTTCTTTTTAAGATGTCTAATAACATTTATATCCACAAGCTCGGGGTCCTCGGAAACGCCAAGAATCTTTCCGCTCTTCAGATGAATTTTGGCACACTCATCCTATCCAAAATCCATCCCAATCTCTCCTGTGTACTTCCTGACGATATTTATGGCAGTTTGAAGTTTGCCTTTACCAGAGGCATAGAGCTTCAGGTCATCCATATAAAATACATGAGTGACCTTATGCTCGCTCTGGTTAGTGTCGCCACAGACGTATCTAGAAGAATTTTATAGTGCGAAAGATAGAGGCAGAAGTGTGATGAAAAAAAGCAAAGGGCTCATGGTATCACATTGAAAGATGCCCCTCTGGAAGGCGACGTTGTTTTTCGTCACTCCATAATTTCCAGATGAGATAGTATATCTAGTTTTCCAAAGAGGAATCCAATTTTTTAAAAATATTTCGTAGAATTCATATTAGTTTTTTAAAGTCTTGAATAGGCCATTAAATTAGACAGTATATCAATTTTCCATGTGAAAACGAGCTTTACATGACACGTAAAAGTTTACTTAAATAGTGACATCAATTTTAAACAAATTCGTAACCAGATTTTTCGCGTTGAAACTGACACTTATCAAATGTAAATATCTCATAAAAGCCAGCTGTGCGCCTCCAATTTAGGAGATGGGGAACATAGTATAGAGTAAATAAGCTAATCAAAAACTAGAATATTTAATAGTTACATTTTCAACCTGATAATTATTCCGTCTTTCCTCTGACTATAAACATGATGATAGTCCCTACTCTGGTCTTAGTCCTGGGCGCTATCCTCAATTTTATTGGTGAATATAATAATATATCAATAATTTTATGTAAATATTGTTAGGCTTAAGGCAAATCAGAATTTTCGCGATATTATATGTAAGGAGGAATTGGACACGTAGCCAACTGTCCACATCCATATGCTCACCGAGCCATCTGTCTACGTCGATATTTTGATGTGATTACACGTTTCAATTAAGGCGATCAGAGTTTCAACTCACATATCCGCGTCAACATGTGATATCCTCCCAACATAATCTCAAAACGCTTCTAATATTTGTATCCACTCAGAACATTCCAGAATAGATTGTCTGATTCTTCTTGTGATCTATTTAAAAAGAAATGTAGATTTTCTCAATCATTATTATTTTTGGTAAAAAAAACAGACCTTGCAATACCCCACCTCACGGAAGAAAAATAAAAATAAAGATAAATGTAGTCTAAAAATCCATATCAATCCTTATATATTTACAACAATTAAAGAAGAGAAATTTAATATGTTATAAATAAACTTTTATTCTGCAAAATCAGCAACCTCCAGAAAATACACCTTGCCCTTTTAACGAAACCAATTCAAAGTATGTCCATGTATGCTACTGTAGGAAATTGTCGATTTGACCAGGACGTTATTCGTCGCGAATTAATTTAAAACTGTTTCAAAGGTTGGTTGGATTGATAGCCTGAATTTAACCGTTCTTTATTAAACAATTTAGATACAGAAGGTATAGACGCGTACAACAGACTAGTTCCTAGGGCGCGACTGCCGCCTTTATATAATCTAGTGATCTGATGGGAAGAATGGTCGGAGTCACCTTATTAGGTCAGAGCTCACGTTATTAGGACAGAGTTCCCGTCATAACACCCCCATTTCTGAACAAGATTTCGTCCTCGAAATGATATTTGAATTTTCTGTTTGACTTAATTTTTCAGCAGATTCGGATTCTTCTCCCAATTTGTCTTGCAATAGTTTGTAATCCGTTGAGGATGTGTCTAGTATAAGTTTAAGGATCTTAGTATGGTTAGTCAATACTGTGGCTATGTTTTTGTTGTCAGCGTATATTTTGTCAAATTCTGAATTTATTTGGCAAAGATCGGATTCAGTAAGGGTACCAAATAGAGTTTTGGAAATATCTCCAAGAAAGTTCGCGAGTCCTCTTTTATGTCTTTGGTTTCCTAATAATTTGTGAAGAATAGAAATTTTAGGAGTTAGTCTATTGTATCGACCTTTTACCAATCTTAACTCGTCCTTTGAAGTACAGTTGCGTCCGCAAGTTCGTTCAGCTAATAATATAGTCTGGTCTGAGGCTGTTAATCTTTGCTCAGTTGGTTAGGTAATCCCGCTGATTAATCTACATTCTTCATGGAAAAGATGGACCTTACTCATTTCTTATTCGATAGATTCCGTCGGGTATGTTTTCTTCATTTTCCATCCATATATCTTGGTTGTTTTCTTCCGTTTTGATCGTACATATTATACTTGAATTCTGTGAAATATATTCCCTGTCGTCGTGAAGGGGTAATTTTTTATTTCCCAGAATTAAATACTTTGGAGTAAGAGCATATCTTTTGTACATTTTAAGGAATGGTAAGCCTATTATTCCTTTTTCTGGGAGGGGGAAATCGTCATCGACAATTTGAAAGAGATTTTTTTCCCCCAGATCGGTCATATGGGTTGCTTGTGTTGACAGGTGTTTATCTTTTTCCATTAAGTATTTCTTCTTAAATTCTATTTTTTGGGAATTCATCGGTACATGAGAACTTTTTATTATATTAATTGACGCTCCTGAGTCTACTAATGGTTTGTATTGTTTTACGTCTCGATGTCTTCCAATCATGTATTGTAATCGTCCTCTAATTGCAGAAATTAGGCTGAGTTCTCGTAGTTTAACTGCTCCTTCTCATCTTCTTGGGTCAGGTCTTTGGAATCTAAATAATTTTCTTGGTTCTCCTGTATGTTGTTTATTTGTTGGGCGGAAGCTTCTGTCCCATAGTACTCGGAAAATTTGTATTCTGTTTTTGTCCACATTGATTAGGTACTCTAGGTGTTGGTGTTCAATATGTTCGTGGTATGGGGCGATGTGTTGGTTTAGAAACTGGTGTAATTAACGTTCGAGTCGGCTGTTCTTCACGAAACCACATTTTGGTTTCTATCGCTTGGTTTTGAGCTTCTATTAAACACGTGAGCTTCTGAGCTTTCACTTGAAGACTGATTTCTCTTTTTAAGTTCAGTGAATACCGTTTTAAACACTCTTTGTCCTCAATATTCAAGGCGATTTTTCTTCCATTGGTGGACGAGTGCTCGCTTTGCACTGCCTTTTTTCTATTCATTTACTGTTTTTTAAATCTTGAGCTAAAATTTTGGACTAATTCCATCGTTCCTTGTCTACAGCTTTCTAATTCGGATCTGAGTGTTTAGTTTCATTTTCCGGGACTCGACTTGAATTATTTTTAGATTCTAGGTGACGAGCTGTGATACTTTTATTTTCAGGCATCCGTTGTTTTGACTTTTCTTCCCTTCGAGGTTTCTGATCGTAATCTTCATCTAAATCTTTTGTTAACTCAGGGCCTATATCCGCCTCTATTTCTCCTGTTGAACCAGCTACTCGAGCTAACTTTTGGATTTCCGCGATTCTATTACCATTTTCTTTTTTCAAGATATCAAAGTTAAGGTGCATTAGTTCAAGTTTTTTTAATATAGTATGGAACATCGCTTTAGTCTCCGCTTGAGGGGGTATTTGGAAGGATGTTGAAAGAGGCGAATTTGGAATTAGGTCTTCACTCGACATACTGGATGATAGATAGGGGGAGATATCCCCGTCTGTTGATGATTCTCTTTCTGTGTCTGTCGTATCAGTGGTGTAATCGGTCTCGTTATTTCGGTATGTTTGGAAAGCCAGTTTGTTTTTAGGTTTTTTATTTATTGACGGACGCAGATGCCAGGGAGCACCGTAACCGTGTGTACGGACATGAGCCTAAAGTTTGGTAATATTTGGTAGCTTCTTTTTCTGGGAATTGCTCCCTAGGTATTTACCGTGCTTTGACGTTTCCAATTTCTATTTCTTGTTAAGTTAATAAAGATTAATCTTTCGTAGTATAGAGCTACTATAAATTTAACCTAATAAATTTAATCTTTCATTAACTTGGCTATCGGGTCACCCGTAGGTTGATCCAAAGTCTGTTCAGAATTTTGTAAAATTCATGCCAAGCGTTCTTTATTAAACAAGTTAGATACAGAAGGTATAGACGCGTATAACAGACTAGTTCCTAGGGCACGACTGCCGCCTTTATATAATCTAGTGATCTGATGGGAAGAATGGTCGGAGTCACCTTATTAGGTCAGAGCTCATGTTATTAGGTCAGCGTTCCCATAACAACAGAGCTCACGTTATCAGGGGAATCCCCTTATTAGGTCAGAGCTCACGTTATTAGGTCAGAGTTCCCGTTATAACAAGGGCAAGAACTATTAAAAATTACTGCTGACTTTGAAATGCAATTGTCCGTTCGAAAAAAACAAGAAACATTTTAAAAAACTTTAGAAAGTACATTAAAGAGCGGACACGTGAAAAGTGTAAAAAAAGAATGAAAGAATTTTTAGAATTTCGTAGATCGTATTGAACTTTTGGAATGACCTAGAAAACTTGTATCAAAGATTTGATATTTATACGAAAATTTGTAATCAATATTCAAAACGATAATATTGACAAACAGCCAAAATCCACCACTAGCACTTTTAACAAAACAATTTTTAAATGTCTCTATGTAAAAGAACCATAATATTTCGAAATTGATAATATAGCGACACAAGCCACCAAAGATAACGCATGACCTCCATTTTTTTTTATCACCAGCAGAATTATATGAAAACTTTGCTATCTTTTGTAAAATCAACTTAAACTGTACTCCGCACTTTGCTTCTAAGAATCCAGTATGATTTTTGATAAATACTGGTTTCTGTCTACAGGTAATTTATCATGTTGTATTAAAAACACGAATAGAAGTTTCAATTAATATTTGGTTGCAACATTTAACTTATTTGACTAAAAACAGATGTGATCTCTTTGTTATCTAAAATTAGATTTAATAACTAATAGTACATTATCAACCGAGTGGAGAAATTAGGAGATTCCCAACGAGCATGAAGTTTCCTGGTGCGAAACAGCAAAAGTGATCAGTTCCAAGAGCCACTGATGCAACCACGAAAAACATGAGCTTCAAGGTAAAAGGTAAATGGTGAAAGGACTCGTAGGCTTATCACTGTTTCGCGCCAGGGTCCCAAAATCGCATTTCATATTTATACCTTTCTCAACAATTTTCACAATGGAAGTTTTTTGTTGCTCAAAGTCTTCACGAATTGAAGTTCTTGTTGCAGAATTAAGTTCACCGTCCAATCGTTTGCCTGCTGGTGACTCTAATCCTGATGTTCCTCGCTATGAACCTTCTTCTTCTGCTGACAGACATTCTCCAGACACGACCCTTTCTCTTGCCCTACCTCATTATTCTGCTGGGTCTTCATCGCGTGTCGAATTACCTTTTCTTGCCAGGTCCAGGTCTCCTCCCGCGAGACCTTCTCTCAGGCAAACTTTTCATCGCGTACTAGGATTTAAATTTGAAGAACTTAGATTTGTTCGACTCACTCGTCTCAACAATCCGACCCCGATGTTAGAACTTCGAACCTACACTTTTCCGCCCGATAAACCAATTCGGTTGAAAAACCGAAATGGTTTTCTAATGCCCATGCCAACCGAGGAACAAATTGTATTGTCAAGGTCCAACGGTGACGTCTGTGCAATATTGGAAAAATTATCAAATAGGCAAACGATCTTCCGTGGACTATTTAAACAACATAGTTTTTGGGGGCCAAAAAGGGCGAAAATAAACATGTACAGCGGTGAAGTTGAAGAATTGACTACAGCAGAAATTGCGGAATGCCCAGTAGGCAGCTCAATCGCAAAAAATTTTAGAGTATTTCGTGTGTGAACTGCGATGCAGTTCACACACGTTTCCACTCGAATAAAATAAAAGTATTTTAAAAATTGTTGACTTTCCACCAAGCGAGTAACTGGAAGTCATATAACAATCATCAGATGACTTTCAAACGGTAGATCATCCTTCTGGTTACATCTGAAAGTCAACCTACTTTTTTACTATTATCTATTAAAAGAGCATTCTCATCGCTTGTCTTTCGCTTCGCATTTGATGAACTGTACCTAAAATGAGAAATTTTCTATATCATGTTGAATTTTATTATACTAAATGAATGTGTTATCAATTTCTGTACATCAGCCTGACACTGCCTATTCATATATTGCAAAATAAAGTTCAAATTTTATTGTCTATAATTATTTTATTTCAGGTACCCTAAGACAATATGTTGTGGTAATATATTATTTTCTACATGTAAATGAATGGTCACGCAGTGAATAATTTTTTTTTAAATATCTTTGCAAGCCCCTAACTCTACGGCATTACAATAACAACCAATTGAAAGTAAAGATGTTGGCGTTGAATCCACCTATGTTTTGAACTTATTTTATTGGTCGCTTAAAAAAATGTGTAGCTTCAAAGTCCAAGGTTATTACATCAAAATGATCGTTTCAAAATATTGCGCTGAACCAAATCTAGTACATTTTTTCTGAAAATTTCTAATTTAAATATAAAATCAAAATCACATTGTAATCTATTTATCTGGACCAAGAAAGGAATAAGTCTTACACGATTGGTAAGTAATCAGCGTCATACGTTTTCTATCTAATTCTTTAAACATATTTTTTATAATCTATATTAGTTTTTTGAAGCCTTAAATGAACCATTGCAGTAGACACTGTATCAGTTTGCCATATAAAAATCAGATTTACTTGAAACTTAAATGATTATATAAATGGTGACATCACTTTTGAAGACATGTGTAACCAGTTTTTTTTTGTTGAAACTGACTCTTATCAAATGTAAATATCTCAAACAGATCAACTCTGCGCCATCAATTTAAGAGATAATGACAATAGTATCGGTAGGATATGCTAATGAAGCACTAGAATCTTCCTTGGTAACATTTCTAACCTACATTAGTCAGTCTTTCCTCTGATTAGAAAGATGATGATAGTCTCTGCTCTGGTCTTATCCCTGGCCGTTATCCTCAATTTTATTGGTGAATATAATAATATAACATATCAATTGTTTTAGGTAAATTTGTTAAATTAAATTTAAATTTTTCTAAATTTGTCTGTGAACGTCCAAATTTCGACGTGATTGTTTTTCTCAATTGATGCGATCAGATTTTCCACTTAGATGCTAAAACATATGGTATCCTACCAACTAGGTATACGTATCTTTAATATAATTGACCCTTATAGTTGATTGGCCATTAATAATAAGCTTATAACAGAGATATTCTTGGACTTTTGAAAAACGATCAATCAAAATTTTTCAAAATTTAGCCTTGAGAACCCGTGAGTGCTGTTAAAATTTTATTGTCTCGAATTAGAGATAAGATTTGGCAAATTACATCCTTTCATTTTCGTTGTTCTCTTGAGCAACCTGACATTTGTGGCTTGGACATATTTAGTCGTATCTAAAGAGCATGTACATATTTATTTAGTGTTATTAGCTTTAATTAAAACTTATTATCAGACAAACAACACCTTAAAGGTTTATTGGTTTCAAAAGCCTACCTGGTCTGGAAGATATTTAAATTTTGATTCGTTGGATCCAAGTTTTTGGAAACCATTAAAGTATCAAAACGAGATTCGTTTGAAAAGGTGCCAAAGGCCAAAAGCGTTAAGCAGAAAGAATAAATAGGCAATTATAGAATCCGGTTCCTTAATTATAACTACTTTTATAGCCCATGATATTGCAACAAGCGTTTATGAACTTAAATAAATGTAATCTTCTATTTCTTTTTGCAGGATTAAGTTCACAGTCCAAGCGTTTGCCTGCTGTTGACTCTAATACTGATGTTCCTGGTTGTGGACCTTCTTCTTTTTCTTCCTCTTCTTCTTCTGATAGACATTCTCCAGACACGACTCTTTCTCTTGCCCTGCCTTATTATTCTGCCGGGTCCCCACCACGTGTTGAGCCAAATCTTCGTGCCAGGTCCGGGTTTTCTTCTGCCATACCTCAGTCTTCTTCTGGGTATCCACCATCTGCGGAACCACATCTTCGTGCTAGGTCCAGGTCTCCTCCCCCCAGGCAAACTTTCCCTCGCGTACTTGGATTAAAACTTGAAGAGCTCAGATTTCTTCGACTTACTCCCCTGAACAATCCAACCCGGGTATTAGAACTTCGAACATACACTTTTCCTGCCGATAAAGAAATTCGATTAAAAAATAGAAATTCTTACCTTAACCTCATGCCAATCGAAGAACAAATTGTATTGTCAACGTCTAACGGTGACGTGTGTGCAATATTGGAAAAATCCTCAAGCAGACAAATGATTGTTCGTGGACTATTTTTACCTAATATTTTTCGGTCAAAACGGGCTAAAATAAACATGTACAGCGGTGAGGTTGAAGAATTGACTACAGAAGAAATCGCTCAATGCCCAGTAGGCAATACAATCGTTAAGAGTTTTAGAATATTTCGTGTGTGAGCATCAATTTCTTACACCGTTAATAAAAAAATAAATATTGATAAATATGGAATAATTCTTGATCTATGTGGAATCCTGTGTATCTATACACGAATATTGATTGCAGTTTTAGCTTTTTCATAAAAATTACAAATAAATTAATTAATTTTATACTGCTGTACGAAATAATAAGATTTTAAAAAGTTACCATCGTATCATTGAAAAATAACATTACAAATTAATAAATTATTATTTATCCTCTTGAGGTTTCCAAATTACTGCGTTATAAATTGATTAATTATTTGATGCAAAAACGGCCTAATGAAATACAAACGTTTCAGACAAATAATGCTCCCACCTCCAAACTATCTTACACATAGCGGTATAATATAGAAGGAGGATGAATCGATGAAGAAAGAGGAATTTTCAATCAAGAAGATTGATGTCTAAAGATCGTCGAGTGCAATCTTTCCATACGCAAATGAAATAAACATCAGTAGGTTGAATGAAATTAGTAGTTCCTTCAGGTGTGGTTTGAACTCTCAATTCTTTGATTGGTGGTGCCATAGATGGCAAAATATTATGGCAGTGTCCTTTCCATGTATCAATCAGAGGAAGACAACGGCTTTCAGTATTGGGGAAGAAGACTTCTGTCATGAATGCTGGGAATAGATATTTTGTTCGTTTTCCAGACCTTGATGTTTGATTATAAATATTAGCCGGTTGAGACATAGAAGCTGCAGCTCTAGGGCCTAATTCTCCTGTAGGTTCTTTCAAAACAACTAGAAGTTTTGGTAGTAATTTTTCATTTGCAGATATGGCAGGCAAAACTGTGTAATTGTGCGTGGTATCCGAAATTGATTTAACCAGTCCTTCGACCAATCGTTGACCTTTAAAAGTCATCTTTCGGAGCTGAGCAAGCTGTATCAAGGGTACAAAGTCCATCTTGCAGTCCTCATAATCGGCTGTCTTGGAGGTATGAAAGCATCATTTCTTAGCCAACTCAACAAGATTCCGGCTTGCCAGGGTCAGGCTCATTCCATCGCAAACCGGATGCAAAAGGCTGTTCTTCTGGGATCACTTCATCTGGTCCGTCAACACTGTTCCTAATAACATTCTTCAAAGATTGGTAGCTCCAAAAAAGTATCCAGAGGTGAAACCTTCATCTCCAAGTGTCCCGTCTGCCGCGTAAGCTCATCCGCAGGTAGAGATCTGACTCCGAGAAGCAGTGTTGATTGAGGTTCTCTCGCTTAAATTTCCCGCTCTTGCTTACCTTCTAGGACAGAAGGAGCAAAAGTTGATGACGTAAACGTTTCAGTTGCGTCGGGATTGGTTGCAAAATGTACTAAATAATGTTTTTATTAAAACGGTAGACATTGTTTCGATGCGTTTTTTAATTCTGAATCCAACGACCACCTCATATTCATTGGTTGGTCAAATGACTACTAGTGGCTAGAAAACGTTAGTTACTTGTAAAAACGATCACAACAACTTTTGTTATGTATGTGGTGTTTTTGTGCCAAGTAACAAAAGGAAGAGATTCGCAACTGGAATTAAAGAAGGCTATGAGCTATACTTTAATATTGCAGCTACACATTCAGATAAAAAGTATGCACCTAGCATTTGCTGCAGGACATCTGCGACTAAACTAAGGTTAACAAATCGTGAAAATTATCCAAATTTGCCAGTTTTATTTAGTGAGCTTGAACCACACGACTTAGAAAGAGATCCTAATTTAGCAAAAGAAAAAGCGGAAATATTAGGCTCTTGATTGAAGGAAAAGAATTTATAAGAAGCTGCTATGAAAACTACATCCCGCAATCGAGAGAAATACTTAAGAAAATATTTTGCCGCAGAAGAAGTGTGTGCATATGCGGTGACTTAAAAGTAATTAAAATTTTACTTGGATTGCAAGAAGGATACACGAAATTTTGCTGCTTCTTGTCTTACTGGGACAGTCGTGCCAGATATAAACATTACGTTCAGAAATTTTGGTCAAAAATAAAAACACTACAGCCGGGAAAAGTGAATGTAGCCTAAGAATCCCTTGTTGAGGGACTACGTTTTTATCAGACGCATGTGCACGAAAATAAATATAAGTAGTCCATCGTTACCAGAATTTCGTTCCCTTAAATTGATTAAAATTTTCTTCCTATAAGTCAAAAGCCGAATGGCCACTTTAATAGAAGAAAAATGCCCACCATTTTTTTACAATCATTACAATAAGAAAAACGAGATCTAAAAGCTCAAAATTTCGTCATATTATTATTTTAGAAATTTTCAATCAAAACGCATAATAGTTTTATGATATTATTAGTCATCTTTAATAGAAGAAAAAACATGATAGTAAGCAAATTCGGTTGCAAAACAGTTTGTGGAAATGAATGTTTCTTGTAAGTCAAAATTTTTTTTTTCATTAAAAAAAATGTTTTTTATTTGAAATTAGATTACCATTAATATTATTGCGGTACTTAAGTTCATAGGAAAACTTTTTTTTCAGAGATTTTATTTTTTGCCCGATTTTTTTAACGGTGCGCGAAATTGTGGTTCACACACAAAATACTCTAAAATTCCTTGCAATTGAGGTGCCTACTGGGCATTCCTTGATTTCTTCCGTAGTCAATTCTTCAACCTCACCGCTCTCCATGTTTATTTTCGCCCTTTTTGACACAGATAAGACAGGTGGTTTAAATAGTCCACGAAAAACCATTAGTCTGTTTGATAATTTTTGCAAGATTGCGTAGACGTCACCGTTGGACCTTGACAATACGATTTGTTCTTCGGTCGGTATGGGCGTAAGGGTACAATTTCGGTGCTTCAATCGAATTGGTTTATCAGGAGGAAAAGTGTATGTTCGAAGTTCTAATACTCTGGTCGGATTGTTGACAGGAGAAAGTCGAACAAATCTAAGTGCTTCAAATTTAAATCCAAGTACGCGAGGGAAAGTTTGCACGAGAGAAGAAGACCTGGACCTGACACGAAGAGGTGACTCGGCAGGTGGTGAAGACCCAGATGTAGAATGAGGTATGGCAGAAGGAGACCTAGAGTTAAGACGGAGATGTGGCTCGGCAGGTGTTGAAGACCCAGACGACGCATGACGTATACCATGAGGAGACCTGGACCTGACACGAAGAGGTGGCTCGGCAAGTGATGGAGACCCAGAAGAAGAACGAGGTATGGCAGGATGAGATCTGGACCCGGCACGCAGAGGTGGCTCGACACGTGGTGGAGACTTAGCAGAATAATAAGGCAGGGCAAGGGAAAGAGTCGTATTTGGAGAATGTCTGCCAGGAGAGGAAGAAGAAGGTCCACAGTGAGGAACATCAGTGTCAGGGTTACCAGCAGGCAAACGCTTGGACTGTAAACTTAATTCTGCAACAAGAACTCATATTTTTCAGACTGACAATCTGGTTTGCAATACACATTTTTTCCGTGCACATTCTCACATTTTTTCATGAGTTGGCTTCATATTTTTTCAGAATCAATTTGTAATGCGAAACGTGATTTCTTGTTCCAAAAAGTAGCGGAAGACGTTTTCAAAAAGCCGTTAGTAGTGTGCATGGACACTTCAAAATTTTGTCGTAAAAAGAGATAAATGCCATTTCTAGGGGTTGTTGATCTTGCAAAATAAAAGTTTATTTGTAACATATTAAATTTTTCTTGTTCATTATTGTAAAACTACACGTAGTAATTTGTATTTTCAAACTACCTTCATCTTTATTGATGTTTTTCCATCAGTGAGGTAACATGATATATTTTTTGCACTTTAAAATTTTTTCGAAAACTACAAAGGGTTTTTTTTAGGATTTTAAGAACTTACATATTATGAACTAAAATTGCTTATTATTGGTAATTAATTACTTATAAGTGTGAACTCTGTTAGATATATCTATACAAACATAATTGGGAGCATACCATATGTTGGAAGTACACAGTTGGGTACGTGTACGATTCATCCGTACATAAAACATCGCAAAAATTCCGATTTGTGTAAAGGTTAAAAAAATTGACATTGAAATATTGATATATTATTATATTTACCAATTAAATTGAGGATAACGGCCAGTGATAAGAACATATTACGGACTTTTCTCATCTTTCTAATCAGAGGAAAGGCGGATTAATGTAGGTTGAAATTCAACTACTGAATATTCTAGTACTCCATTAGCTTCTTTACTCTATACTGTAGTCGATATTTCCTAAATTGGAGGCGCAGAGCTGGTTTTTCTGAGATGTTTACTTTTGATAAGAGTTCGTTTTAACGAACAAAATCTGGTAACGGACTTCTTTATAACTGATATCACCATTTACGTAATCTTTTACATTTCAGTTAAAGCTGTTTTTCATATGATTAATTGATATATTATCTACTGTAATGGCGCATTTAAAGCTTTAAGAAACTAATATAAATTCAAAAAAATATGTTTCAAGAAGTAGAAAGATAGGTTTTATCCTTTACTATTTTTGAACCAAAGTTTTAGAGATGAACCAGAGAAAGAAAGTGTATCTTGAAACAAAACTCAGTGGGTACAATCGTTAAAGAACATCACTAGAATGGCTCAAACTGAATATTATTTTGATTATGTTAGGCGTTGATCCATTATTAAATGCATCCTAAATAAATCCTAAACATTGCCCTAGATGCTCCTGGGAACAACAATGATAACACCTAGTCGCACTTCAAAGCAATTAAATGCGCAGGACTCCCGACAATGGGTTGCACAGCAATGCCAACTAGACCAGAGTTGGGCGACCTAACTAAAATAGAGTCAATACGACGAACC
>CAKNWT010293211.1:0-11154 GCA_932066315.1 Andricus coriarius | reverse complement strand
CGCTAAAGCCAGGGGCCGTACCTTCTGAAGCGATGCGCTAGACAGAAGGCAGAGGGCATAGCTTCTGAGGCGGAATTAATTAAGATTTTTAGCATACATACTCGGTTCTCTACTGGCTGGGTCCATGGCGACGTCCGGATGGGCTCGTAGGTGGTTGACCGAAAACAGAACGTTGAGGGCGTCTGCTGCGTGAGCTGTCAGCTTCGGGCTCGGGTAGCCGTCGTCGAAAGTACGAAGAGTCGTCTGTCCAGATGCAGCAAGCTGGCGTCGCAGGTATATAGGTTGCGCGTGAAGTATCCGGCTCGAAGGACCAATGTTGGGTTGTTCTGTTGAATGAGTTGAGGCGGAGTTAGATTGTGCACTGAACTTTATTATTAACTGTTATCTGCTCGGAAGCTACACACGTACTGACTGCGTCGAGACTCTCTCCACGGAAGAGAGTGAACATTCCGAGAGTGGGAGCAGAAGTGGGGATGGAAGAGAGGGAGAGACGGACGGCGAACCTGCCGGTGGGCATCCACAAACACCCCGATGCAACAAATTGATTGTCATTGATTCACAATATCCACAGTTTCTGAGCTGACAGGGTTTGGTTGACATGCTGGAAAGTGGGTTCAGGTGCCATCGTCCAGGTGCCCTATGAAAAAAGCCTCCTTTCGCGCAGAAAATTCCACCTGAAATTTTACTTCGGATTTTTCTATTAGCATGTAGAACAAAAGCCCATATATTTGAAACCAACAGTGAGGAAGCACTGTGTGTCTAAACAATCGTTAAAGATAGCAAAAACAGGATTTCTATTTATTGTTTAAATTTCTTCATTTGTTTACTTGGAAAACGAGCAAAAACCGTCGCAAACTACTTTTTTTACATATGCAGTTATTTTTGCAATAATCGAGCAACAAGTCTCAAACCTTCAGAAAATATGCCCCTTGCCACTCTTATAAAGTGGGCAAAACTTCAGCCCGAATTAATTGATATTTTTCATGAAAACTCATTTGTTATTGAAACAGTGACTATTTTTCCACCTAATTTCTACACGTTTGGTCAATAGTATATATTAACTAAAGTGGGTGTTTCTCCTCTACAGGAATTGTGCTATCAAGTACACTTCGCGGAAAACGAGTTATGAAACGACGTTATGTTTTTTTTTCTCTAAAAACAAATTAAATTTCTCCGTCAATTTTTACTTTATGGAATCGCGATAAAATCTATTCAATAGGTGCTATTTTTCTACACATTTTCAAAAATAATTTGTTGTACTTCAAGAGGGTTGGGGGGTAGGGGCGATATATTTTTTTTTAAATAATTACTGCTGCTACTGCAATATTAAACATATAAAGCTGGAATTTTCATCAAGTACAGAATAAGAGCTGTACTATTTGTTGTACAATTTTGGAGGCGATGCATTTTTATTTTGTTGTTGATCATGGTGACTGATTATAGAAGAAGGCTTGACGCAGTCTGTGGTGGCGAAGTGGGGGAAGCCGCTGCCGCGTGCGTATGGTTATTAGAAAATATTTTGGATAATGGAACGTTCTAAACACTACAAAAAAGAAATATTTTCATGAAAGCTAAATAATTAAATGTTTCTTTCATTCAAGCTGAAGAAATTTCAGATTCAACATATTTAACTTTTTCCAAAAAAGTGTGCACTTCGCCCAATCCAAAAAACGCATTGTTGCACAAATTAAAGAAATTTTAATTTGCCAAAACGTTTTTATAGAATTTTTCATTATTGTTCACTAGCAAAAGCTTTAAATATACCAAATTTGCCATAAATTTAGAACCCATAGGAAGTTTTTTTTTTTAATTTTCAAATAAAAAAAGAGACCAGAAGATATTAATCGATTAAAAAAATTATTTTTTCTGATTTTACCCTACAAGACACTCACAATCAATGTGTATAATTATTAGAGATGGGACGAGCAGTAGAATTCCTACTGCCTTCTGCCCTCCGGCCTCCTGAAAACCCGACTACGCAGTACCTATTGTTCACAGGACCTCCTAGGCCAGTCAAAGAGGAACAAATATGACCCTTAGGGTGTTCCAAAAAGACATTCTCGAATTTTTGAAATTGCACTGAAAAATTTTGTAGGCTACATGAAAAAAGAAAACCCCAATTTTTTGTTTTGGAAACAAAAAAATTAGTAGGACTACGCATTTGTTGCAAAGTTTTTTTTCAATTTACTACTCAACATAGAGAATTCATGGTGCCGCACTATGGGCGGTTTTGATAAATTTTGTCTCAAAATCGTAGAACTTTTGATAGGACCTACCTAAAGGGATGCATTTTTTTAAATTGAAGATAAATCGCTTATCGAATACCACGCGCGTATATATGTTATATTCTATGTTCCACATACGTTTTTTAATCGATTTTTGCATGCTGATTCCAAATGCGGCCTGTAAATTAGTTTAGAGCTTGATGATTCTGAAAAAAGGACAATAGAAGTTGCTATTTTAATCCTTAAATAGATGGCTTTTTGGGTCGCTGATTTTAAATCAAAACTAAAAACATCAACATTCAAAATGGCCAATACAAGATGGCGGATCACAATTGTAAAAATTGAACCAATGACCGATGACATTTACGAAAAATAATAATATATGAATCCAAGCAAAATTTGGAGCAAACTCCAAAATATAAATTTTTCGAAGCAACTCCAGAATTGGCTCTCCTTTTTTTTACCGTCCTCTTGAATGAAGTTTCGGAAAAATTGTTTTTTTTCGGTCTGTCGGTCCCATATGGTAAAAAAATAGATAAAAACAATTCTACTTCTTAAACATCGTTTCTTAATGAACTTTCTTTTTGACGCTTCGGCACACAATGCGAGCCTTCTCCAGGAAAAATTCTTTCTCTGTACTTAGTATGTGAAGTCAAACATTAAGAAAAAAAATAAAACCAATGAAAAAGATAAAAAATTGAATCGAAAATAATAATAAGAATTTTGTGTAAAGTTAATAATTAAAGAGTGTGTACGCAAAAAAGCTGAGGCCGTGTAATCTCAAATTTGCAGGAGGTTGTGAATGTCAATGGTGCAAGTTCACATGGCAACCTGCGCAATGAGATATTAAATCTTAAAAAATCTCATTTTCTTGAATCCACGTTGAATTATTTTAATTTCCTTGGCATATTTTGAATTCTCTGAATTCGTTTGTATTCTCTAATTCTGTTAAAATTATCTAAATTCTTTTGAATTCTGCGAATTCTTTTGAACTCTGTAAATTCTTTTGCACTCTGTGAATTCTTCTTACTTCTCTGAATTCTTCTCAATCCTCTAGATTCTCCTGAATTCTTTTGAATTCTATGAATTCTTTTAAAATCCTCTGAATTCTTTCAAAAGTCTCTGAATTCTTTTATATTTTCTGAAGTTCGTTTGAACTTCTTCATATGTTTTGAGATTTTTTAATTCTCTTCAAATATTCAGAATACATGTTGAATTTTTTTAACTTTCTTCGAATATTTTGAATTCTGTCGAATTCAAACGAATACAGTATGAATTGTTTTGAATTTCTCTAAGTCTTTTGTGTTCTCTGAACTCTCCTAAATTACGAGGGGTGTTCAAAAAGTAAGTTTCCCTAGTCTGCCGTTTTGCCCAAGCGCCATCTAGCGTGCAGAACCGGTCTTAGCTGCCGAAAAATTTTTTTTCATCAGTACCGGCTCGGAAACCATGGAGCTACCTGTGAAAAACGTGTCCACTTGTGAGTTGCGTGGAGTTATTCGCTTTTTAACTGCAAAAGGGCTTAATGTCAACAGAATTCACACTGAATTAGTGCATATTTATGGTGCCAAATGCATGAGAGTGCAAATAGTGCATCGGTGGCGTACATATTTTCTCGAGGGACGCGGAGAAGTTCATGATGAGCAGCGTACAGGCAGGCCAAAAACCGCCATCACAGATGACGCAGTCGCAGCAGTCGAAAAAATGAAACGATAAATGCAGATCGTTACTGTGAAGTGCTAAATAAACTTAAAAGTGCCATTAATCGAAAGCGTCCTGGAAAATTATCGAGAAAAGTGTTGCTTTTTCACGACAATGCACGGCCTCATTCAGCAAAAAAAAAACACAAACCTTACTGGAAAAATTTAAATGGGAAATTTTTGATCACCCACCCTACTCTCCACATCTCGCACCAAGTGACTTTTTTCTTTTTCCTAAGTTAAAGGAAAGTTTGGGTGGCCATCACTTCAATTCAAATGATGAAGTAAAAGACTTTGTTAAATTATTCTTTAAAAAACAGGGCACGGATTTCTATAAACAAGGTTTGTCAAAGCTTGAGAACAGATATAAAAAATGTATTCAAGTCCAAGGGGGCTATGTAGAAAAATAGTTTATAAGTCAAACAATAAATACATATGTTACTTTAACCTAAAAATTGTGTTTTGCTTTTTTCCCGAAGCAGGGAAACTTACTTTTTGAACACCCCTCGTATTATAAATTCTCTAAAATCTTCTGAATTGTCTGAATTATTTTGAATTCTTTAAAATCTTTTGAATTCTCTTAATCACATTGAAGTTTTCTGAACTCTCTAAACTGTTATGAATTTTTTGAATTTTGACGAGACCACTGAATTCTTATAATGTTCTCTAATTACCTTCAAATTATTAGAATACAATTTAGGTTATTTTGAACTCCTTCAGATCTTTTACATTTTCTGAATTCCCTTGAAATCTTTAGAATACAAAAATAGATTGCTGTTATGCCATATTTCCTGAAAATAATGGGTAGTTTCAATAATTTCCAACTTTGCTGGTATTTGGCCTATTTTAAAAAATGGATAAAAGTTTGTCGTCAAAGTGAGACCTTGTCTCTTGTCTTTCCTCTTCGAAAAACTACAGAAAATATATATTTTAAATATCAACTCCCATCATGCCACCGGAAGCAATGCATTATTTTCTGTAAATCATGAGAATTGTAAATAATTTCGAACTAAGGTGGCACTTGGCCTATTTTTAAAAATAGGTAAAAGTTTGTCGTCAAAATAATACCATTTACGTTGTATTCGGTAATAAAAAAAAAATTGCCGAAAAAACGTTTGAAATATAAATTCTAATTATTGTACTGGAAGCGATGCATTATTTTTAGAAATCTAGGAGAAGTTTCAATAACTCTCAACTTTGCTGACTTTCTCATCTTTTAAAAAACAGATCAGAGTTTGTCCTCAAGATGAGAACCTATCTATTGTCTTTCCTGTTTGAAAAACTACGAAAACAAGTTTCAAAATATCAATTCCAATCATGTTACCGGAAGCAATGAATTATTACCTGAAAGTAATGGGAAGTTTAAATAATTTCCAACATTAGTGAACTTTGGCCTCTTCTAAAATATGGATAAGAGTTTCTCGTCAAAACTACTTTTTTGGTTGTCTTTTCTGTTTAAAAGACTGCCCAAACTATTTTTAAGATATGAATTTCCATCATGCGAACGGAAGCAATGCATTAATTTCTGAAAATCATGAGAATTATTGTAAATAATTTCGAACTTCGGTGGCACTTGGCCTATTTTTAAAAGTAGGTAAAAGTTGGTCGTCAAAATTACAGCTTTTACGTTATATTCCGTGCTAGAAAAACTGCCGAAAAAAGGTTTGAAACATTAATTTCAATCATGCTACTGGAACAGATGCATTATTTTCTAAAAATCATGAGAAGTGTAAGAGTTTCCAACTTTGCTGATTTTTGGCCTCTATTAAAAAATAGATCAAAGTTCGACATCAAAATGTGACCTTGTCTGTTATCTTTGCTTATCAAAAAAACTACCGAAAAAACTGTTAAAACTTAAAGTTCAATCATTCGACTAGGAGGAATACATTATTTCCGGAAAATAATGGGAAGTTTCAATAAATTTCTAACTTTGCTGACCTTTGGCCTCTTGTAAAATATAGATGAGAGTTTCTCTTCGAATTCAGCGAATTCAGAAAATTCAGAAAAATGCAGAGAATTTAGAAGAATTCAGAGAATTGAGAGAATTCCGAAGAATTCAGAGAATTAAGAAGAATGCAGGGAATTCGGAAGAATTTAGAAGAATTCGGAAGAATTAAAAGAATTCAGAAATTGAGAAGAATGTAGAGCAGGGCTCACCACTTTCAGCAGGTGCTGACTGACACGACAAGTGCACGACTGCCACCAATTTTTTCTGTCATTCTTTTCTTCGATTTCCAGGAATCCTAGAAAAGGTTACGGTCGGTACGGTCACAATACATTTCCTTTTTTCATTTCAAACTGTAATTGATGAGGGCCCGTTTGCGGGCCTGTTTGACCTAGTCTCGCGACTGACACTGTCAGTATTTGCAGTCGCCGACTGCCTTTAGGTGAGCCCTGATGTAGAGAATTCAGAAGAATTCAGAGAATTACGCAGAATTCAGAGATTTAAAAAGAATTCAGAGCATTCAGAAGAATTTACAGAGTGCAAAAGAATTCAGAGTTCAAAAGAATTCACAGAATTCAAAAGAATGTATAGAATTTAAAGAGAATACAGAAGACTTGAAGAAATTCAGAATAATTCTGGGTGTTTTGTAAAAATTTCAAGAGAGTTAAAAAAACGTTAAAAGAATTCAAAGTAGTACAAGTGAATTCTAAGGATTCGTTTGAATTCTACAGAATTCAAAACATTCGATGGAAGTTGAAATAATTCAGCGTGTATTCCAAATAGGCCAGCCAGTAAAGCATTTCGTGGTGCCACAATTTTAAAGTGGAAGCGATATTTTTGCATTGTTGATGGCTGGGATGAAGGCCAGTATGTTTTCAACAGCAAATTCGCAAACGCAAGAAACTCCGCGCTGTTCAAAGTTTGCGAAATCATGTTTTTTTTAAGATTGCGACTAAGATATGAATCTGCGGGGAAAAAGTTTTATTATGGATGGAAGATATTAAAAAGATGTACAATTTTATTGGCTGAACTTGGAGATCGGTTAATGTGTTTGTTTAGAAAAAAATCAAAACCGTAACAATTGGTCACTTTCTAATTTTGGCAATAATGCACGCAGGTCCTTCAAAATATGTGAAAATATGTATTTTTGTGAGGTGAAAGCTTGTGAAAAATTTCAGCTCAAAGCAGTAAATACTTGGGCAGGAAATCTGTTTGTTGTTCACATATTGTCTGTTTTTTCAGGTCCTGTACTTTTGAAAAAAAAATTATTAAAAGCAATGAAAGTGCAGAATTTTCATCCCCAACATCTGCTGTACCCAAAGCAATACTCAGATTTTATTCCCCTGATTAAAGTTGGTCAAAAACGGCTGAATGGAGGAAAAGGCATTTTTTCCTTATAAACAAATAGTATAACTTTCACGATGATCAGGAGAAGATATATATATATTTTTTTTTTTTTAACAATTACTGCAGGTCCAGTTTTGAATATAGAGAGCTCACATTTTAAGAAAATGTAGATGAAGACTTAAACGAATTTCAGAAAAATGGTCTGAATTTTCATTTGTGAATTGATTGTTTGTCATCCCGGTGAATTTGCGGACAACATGTAACTCATTACGTGACGGCGGAGTGGGGGAAGCAGCCTCCACGTGCGAGGCATTCGCGCTCAAAGTGAATTACTGTCTTCAAAATGCGTCAGCTGCAAAAACCTCGGTGAACAAAGCAACATATTGAGATGATTTTTTTTTTAATTTGGGCTAGCTTTTTGCACTGACTAATAATCCTACATCAAAAGTTCGCAAACGGTACACGTAATGCTTTAAATGTAAGGGCATTTTTATTATTTTCACTAATTGCACGATTCTTGACTTAATTTTCCCATTGAATGTGAACTGTGTTTCATTGTTATTAAGTTTGTGTAATCATGTTTTAATAAATGTGTATAAAATGAAAATGTTATTGTTCATTAAACGGAGGTTCAACATTTTGTGGAAATGCACTGAAGTAATGTCTTACTTTTTTCGACTTCCTCAATTAATGTTGAAAGAGATGGGTATTGAATTAAAGATTTATTGTCCGTTATACTGTTTGCGTGATGTTTTGTTTGAACAGATTTTGGTGATTTTCCGATTTGTCCATTTTTCTGTTTTCTAACTTGGACGAAAAACTGGCACGAAAAACATGCGTGCATTAGAAATATATACACATTTTTTTCGATATAGGTTTCTTTACGTTTTTCGTACTGGATACATTTGCAAAGCGGCGAAAGCGAAGACGAATTTCAGCTTGCGAGAAACTGGCGCTAGAGTAGATATTTACACATTTGTTCTTATATGCGAATCTTCATACCCACTGTATTAAATAAATACGCTGTACTTAAAAAGAAATACTTTGAATAATGTGGTTATATGTTCCACCCTTTACTTCTCAATTTTCAATAAAATGTCACGACCTGCATTTGTCTAACAATAAATTTTGTATTCCATACACATGTTTTCAAACGCAATGGAATAGACTTAAAATCTATAAAACACCATTCTCATTTAATGGCACAATTAATTCACAAATTGTGTAATTCGTCAAAATAATAAAAATAATATCACATTTGAAGCATTAAATGTACTGTTTGCGAACTTATGATGTAGGATTGTTAATCAGTACAAAAAGGTAGCACAAACAAAAAAAATCATCTTAATATGTTGCTTCGTTCACGAGATTTTTGCAGCTGACGCATTTTGAAGACGGTAATTCAGTTTGAGCGCGAATGCCTCGCACGTGGAGGCTGTTTCCCCCAATTCGCCTTCATGCAATGAGTTGCATGTTGTCCACAAATTCATCGCGATGGCAAACACTCAATTCACAAATGAAAATTCAGGCCATTTTTCTGAAATTAGTTGAAGTCTTCATCTACATTTCCTTAAAATGTGAGCTCTTTATCTTCAAAACTGGACCTGCAGTAATTGTTTTGAAAAAAAATCTCTTCTCCTGATCATCGTGGAGCTATTTTCCTTTTTGTTTCTTCATCTAGAACTAAAAACTGATCATGAACTGAAACCGCAATTTTGTAAGACTCAAATCAAGGAAGTTATTCTATTTGTTTATAAGGAAAAAACGCCTTTTCCTGCTTTCAGCCGTTTTTGACCAACTTTAATGAGGGGAAAAAATATCTGGGTATTGCTTTGGGTATATCAGATGTTGGGGATTAAAATTCTGCACTTTCAATGCTTTTCACGTCACAAAAATACATATTTTCACAGATTTTGAAAGACCGGCTTTTTACGGTTTTGATTTTTTTCTACGCAAACAAATTATCCGATCTCCAAGCTCGACCAATAAAATTGTACATCTTTTTAATATCTTTCATTCATAATAAAACTTTTTCCCCGCAGATTCATATCTTGGTCGCAATCTTCAAAAAACATGATTTCGCAAACTTTGAACAGCGCGCAGTTTCTTGCTCTTACGAATTTGCGGTTGAAAACATACTAGCCTTCATCCCAGCCATCAACAATGCACAAATATCACTGTCGCTTCCACTTTAAAATTGTGGCACCAAAACACTCTTTTTCATGCTTCACTGACTGGCCTAAAAGGAAAAGATATTATTTAAGATTTAATATCTTTTCGCGCAGTTGCCATATGAAGTTGCACCAGGCGCGGATCCAGAGAAAGGCTTTAGGGGGGGGGGGGCATCCAATAATTCCTCTTCCCCTCCACTCTTAAAGGGGAGGTTAATAATAATTTTAAAGTTATTTCTTCGCCTTGAATGTTTATTATAAATTATATAAATATATTAATCATGAATGTTATAAACATAATTAACAAATGTTTAAATGGAAACCGTGTTTTTATATATACAAGCTGCGTCTTGTATGTGATGGTATAATCATTAATCTATATATAACTATAAAAAGATTATTTTTAAACAGAAAAATTTAGGCCTCTATTTCCACTCTTTGCGATATTCATATTTTCGGTTCTGAAGTAATCGTTGTAACGAATCAAAATTTGTATTAATCATCAATGCACTCTATTAATTTCAATGCTCTAAACTGAAGAGTAAATCAAAAAATTTATAAATTTTCAAAATTATATCGTTTTACGCAATTTCAAGTTAGAAACATTAAAATTTGAAAGATTAAAATTTTTTAAGATTGAACCCTTTTTAAATTATAAGTTAAATTATTTTAATGTTAATTCGTTATAAGTGAATAATTTTTCATTTGCAATTCATACATCAAAATTTGTTTTCAAATCTTTTAAAACATTCTCTTAAAACTATATTTTTTTTACTAAAAAATCACTTTAAATTTTCCCAGGAACCTTAAGGGCATGCTCTGCGCGAATTACTCGACCAAATCAGGCCCCACTTATAAAATTTTTTTGCCCACATTTAAAAAATAACCTTAAAAGAAATGGGAAATAATTTGGGAAATGGTAAATAAATGTAAATGGATAGTATGTGGCAAGGCACAGAGTTAGGGAAGGCATTTTTTTTATAAACTAATAATAATATAATATCGAGTTTGAATTGTGATCGACCGATGCTCTGCCGATGCAACCGGATCATGATCAGTTCTATTTACCTCAAGGACGTCGGTCGGTAAAGAAAACAAGTTAGTCAACTTGGAATTTTTCAGTGCCGGATGAAGGCAACTCGAGGCCCTGAGACGCAACTTTGCTTGCGGCCCGTCGAAATAAGTCGGGTAAAGAGAACGATTTTAATTGTTTACCGAAATGGAAAAACTACCATTTTCGTTTCGATTTAAAAAAATCGAATCTAACCTCGAAATTTATAAAGTACAATATAACAGACCAATAAAAAAAAATGTGTGGAATTCTTGTACAGAAGTCACACATATACTTTTTGTGTTGTAATTTTACATACTTTGAGAAGCAATATGCTTGTAAGCAATATTGCAGATAAGAATATTCTTATCACGTGACATGGCATTAATTTAGTCTCGTTTGACTCATTATCCAACACTTTTCAAAAATATTATGATTGACTAAAATGTTCTTGTCACGTGATATACAGCCCGCTACAATGCAGCACTTTACTATATGGTAACAGAAAATGTCGCGCGTAAAAATTTTTGCTACCGTATAGTAAAAACTGCTGTTATGTCAATAGGCTGACAGTACTGCTATAATATTATTTTTATTATCATGCAATACTGTGTCAACTCATACGCATGCAAAAGATATGGTTGATTAGAATATTCTTAGCCACAGGAGATCGACAGACATCATCCGTTTGGCTCAATCCCAAGATCTAATTGCCTAC
>CAKNWT010293203.1:5416-29254 GCA_932066315.1 Andricus coriarius | reverse complement strand
TCCTTGACATCTCATGACTTTTTCATTACTCTCTAAATCTGAATCAGCGATAAGTATACCGTTAATTCAAATCAGTGTATATGGCTGGCAAATCAGCGACATTTAGCTCTTAATCAGTGAACTTTCACTAAGTAGCAGCTAAATTTCGCTGATTTTCCAGCGTATATGCGCTGATTTGAATTAGCGGTATACTTATCGCTGATTTAGACTTAGAAAGTAGAATTTAGAAAAAAAGCGTTTTAAGCTTTGGAAATGTTAAATACCGTAAAAATTGCGTAATTCTTTGAAATACTTTCTAGACCTTTAAAATCTCCTAACTTACTCCATATCGTATAAAAGAGACGATAACAGGTTATAAACGCATGAAAATGTCGAGGGTTGGGAATGAGGGTTGAGTTGAGCCAACCGAGCCTGAGCTGTCTGCAACAGGTACGAGATTACGAACGTATACAACGGCAGCATGAATTTCCATTGTGACCATGAAACCGAGCTATGATTATCCTGCCGATAACCTATAATAAAATTGTCTTGTTTCTGCATAAGCCGTTGTCGCAATATGTGTAGTGAAGCGAACGAGAATTGCGTCAATATCAGAATAATAGAGTAATTTCAGAAATTTTAGGAACCATTCTATGTCGAAGTAGAGAGTAAAAGTATAATAATAATATTCTTTGAAACGGAATGAGTAGTTTTATTTATTCATACAATTTAAATAAATATAAATTATAATTTAAAATATCAACATTTTCGCACCATGATAACATCACGCGCGTGACGCTAGAGGTTATGCACACAGCTGTAAACAATAAGAATTTCTATAAAAACGGAGGAAAATTGTGCTTCTCGCGTGTGTTTTGTGCCAGGGTGCCAAAACACAAGTTCAAAAATGCTTTTGAAATTATTTATAATGTGTTCCAAAAAGTTTACAATGAAAAAATTGGTTCGAAATTATGCAAAGTGATACTGAGAATACGTCTCTAACTTCGGTTATATTCTGTTGTAAAGATCACTTTAGCGTAAATATTTCTTATTTTTGTTGAAAAAATATTATGAAAAATTGTTTCCCTAATAAAAGTACGTAGATGATCTTAATATTTGAAATTGTTTTTGTTATTTTTATGTAAACAGAGAAACAGAGGCATGTGACTTATCTAGTCTCAAACCATTCAATATTTATCTCATAATCAAAACCATTAAAACTTATTATTGAACTTAGTTTCAACAAGAATATTAATTTTTGCAAATAATAAGTTTTTCGCAAAATTATAGTTTCAAATAATACAACATATCTAATTAGGTCAATCTAACAAAAACCAAAAAAATTGTAGATATTAGGATTAGACGCTTACTTGCATTAGAAAAATAATTAGAAATACTATTCTTTACAAAAGAATAGAGAAATACTTACGTTAAAGTGATCTTAGCAAGAAAATATAACCAAACTTAGAGACGTATTCTATGTTACGGTGCATCATTTCAAACTACTTTTTTCTTTGCCAACCTGAAAAATTTGCAGTTTGATGAAGTCTGATGAAGCTTTAACATATTTTTTATAATCTAACGCTTACATTTTCAAATAATTTGTTTTGGGTAGTAATTTTAATATTAATTATTCATTGTTTGTTAGCAACGTTATGGGACTTGAATTTAAAAGGTTCAAAATAACTTTTCGACCAAAAATTTGAAATGTACAATATTAATACTTTGTAAAAATAATATTTATGGAGAAAAATAACTTTTCAGAAATGATTCTATTCCGTGAAGTGATTAGGTTTCCAACAATACATCCCTGTGGACGTTCTTACGGCTTCTCATCGTCCTTTCAACCGATTTCCATTACATTATAATTTTATGTCCCATTTCAATGCATTTCGTAAAAGCTGGACTTTATGAATAATTCTCCACTTAGTTTTATGAAAAAACGAGAGCTCGAATTACGCAAATATGCAAAATTTACATGAAAATATAATGTTGAATTCTCTTTCAGTGATTATTTTAATTAATTTGTCGACGTCCATTAATTACGTCTGTTTCCTCTTTCTAATTATTTGTTTGAAATATGCTGATTGCAACCTTCTTTGGCTATTGAAATTACTTTCCATAATATTATACACATATGTCCTTATTTATTTTATTTCTTCTTCAATTATAAATATTTCATATTTCACACGTCCACTATATACATAGTCGAGGAGTTAACTATTCGTGAAATCTAGTGCGCACCTTTCATAAGATCTCGTAGAATCTCATCAAATCTTTGCAATCTTTGAAAATCCCATATGGATTCTTTTGAAAATTTGGTAAATCTCTCAACATTACTTAAATGATGTTAATATTCCTTGAATTCCTATGAATTTCGTGAATATCGCGCATAATCTCTAGAAATCAATTTAAAACGATTAAGCTCTCTAAAAATCCCTTGAAATCCTTTAAAAACGGTGGAAATCCCATGAAATTCTTTTGCATTCCGTGAAATATCCCGAAATATAACAAAATCTTTGAAATCTTTAAAATTCCTTCAAAATTAATTGAAATCCATGGATGTATGAATTATAGCAGTACAGAACCAGATAACCAACAAAGTGGGAATTTTTCAAAATACCGAAGATACATTCTCGGTAATAGAAATCACTATTTATAGATAATACCAATATCCTTTGCCAAGCTGAAGTGTTCTCGAATTGAGGCCATGAAAGTTTTATCAAAATTAGTTATCAAGGTTCAAGGAAATGGAAGTTGACAATCTCAAAGTGACACAAATCTAAAATTGGACCGCGCTTGACAGCGTATTACGGGAAAACGTTCAATTATCAGTTTAAAAATATAATACAATCATACTTCTCAGATATTAAGTTTCTGAATACATGAAAATAAAGTTTGATTTGAAAAAGTTAGCCAATTCCGAGAAAATACCAAAAATGTTGATATTATAATTTAATTGATTTTAAAAATCATATTTGGATATTGATTAAAAAAGGAATTTCCAAGTTTTTGCAAAAATAAATAATGACTCGAGATATGGGGATACTGAATGAGAATTAAAAATATTTAATAAAAAAAAATTATTCTGTTCCGGGAAAATTAAACATCGTGATAACACATTACGACAGACATTGGTTTGTTAAACATAAACAAATAAAATATATTATATTTTTGCCAAAAAATTGTAAGTAAATTGTAACTAAATTTTTAAATAATTTTTGTTTGTTTCAATTCTTGTATCAAAAAACGATATTTTAAAAAAATCCTTTTACCTAAATGTGCATTTGATTTTTTAGGAATTTTGAAGTATTTTTCTGTGATCAACCCATTTTCCATCAAAATGTTGGTTATCTAGTTCTATACTGCAACCCCTCACATGCGTTCTGAAATTTTTTTAAATACCTTGAAATCCCGTAAAATTATCGAAACACCTTTAAATCTCTTAAAATCCTTAAAAATTCCTTAAACCCTTTTGAAGTCCAGTGAAATCTTCTAAATCTGATAAGTCTGAAAAAACAGTGTCGAGATTTTCTTGAAATGCAATCTTATGAAATTCCTTAAATTATTTTGAAATGTCGTTTACAGTAAAAATAATTGATACATCCTCGATGTATTGAGTAAAAAATATAGAATCTTGCACAAGAAGAGTTTTTTTGAGGACCCTAGGGTCGCAAAATCTCATTAATCCTTACAACAGGGGGAGCGGATCTAAAATTTCAAAAATCATCCTTTTCTTATCAACGAATATTCCCTTTATCGAATTGGATACACGCGAAACAAATTAAACTAAATCTTGCTAATTTTAATAACATCACAGCTCGAAAACACTGTCTGAGATTTTAATTTACTTCTATCAAGATGACAAATTTGATCGAATCGTTTAAGCGAAAGAAAACAATTTGTGGGTTGAAATAGGTAAAATGTAAAAGAAAAAATATTGAAATCGGTTAATATCTCCTGCTCTTTTCTAATAAAAAATTATAACAAATTTTTCTATTAGTTCAAAAGTATGAGGGAATTTCTTCAATGTATAGTTTTTTCTAGAGAACAATAATAGAAGATTCGAGATTCAAAAAATAAAGTATTTCGCCCGATTACGAAAGCATTTGTTTTGCGAAAAAGCAAAAGGATAACATGTTTCTTTGGTTCATTTTGAAGAAATTTCAGGTTCGACATATTCAACTTTTTCCAAAATTTTTGCGTATGACTGAATTAAAAAGAAATGTTTTTTGTACCTTTTCCGAAAATTCTAAATTAGGGAAAAAACTTTTTTTATATGCCATTATTATTCACTAGCGAAAACTGCACACACGCGAAATTCGCCATAATTTTGGAATTCATAAGATACATTTTTGAAATATTTGAATCTTCCAATGAAAACAGAGAACAGAAGATATTAATAGGTCTTAATTTTTTTTTTTTTACTTTTTTCGGATGCCAAACTACATGTTTTTTCTCTCGGCTCAAAATATTCGATTAATTTCAAAATTATATAGTATTATTATCAGTGAGCCCTAGTTATAAGCCCTGGTATGTAATACTAGTGTGGTCCAAAAAAAGCTTTTTTTTACTAGACAGTAACGAACCCCCATTATGTGTGATTCCCGAAAAAAGATATTTCGTTTTTTTTTTTCAAATCGGTCAATGAATCGGCCTTAGAAAATAACATGAGATTTTAAATGGAACAGCTCAGTTTTCAAACAAGTAGGAAAACAACTACTTGTTATCAATTTTTTACAAATTAATGCATAAGGAATTTTTAAAGAATAATTTTCACCTAATAACTTTTAGTTTTGACCACCCCGACCCTTTGTATTGGCATACATGACTATTAGTCAGTAAGACATAACTTTTCAAATATTTTAAAACAAAATTGGAATTGTTTAAACAAACTTTTTTTATTCTATTCGTAAAAAGTTTTTTTCGTTGAAATATTTTTCAATTGTTTAAACAATTTATATTTGCATAATTTTTTTTCATCAAATTGTGAAAAGTTAGTATTTATTGTAAGTAATGGTATAATTAATGAATATTGAGGGTAATATGTTTTTGTTTAAGACATTCACATTATTTAAACAATTTTCAATTTTTTAATCAATTTTTCCCCCTGAAATTCGTGAAAATCCCTTATTATTTAGTATCCTTGTATTTCAGAACTTGTAACCTGATTATTGTATAAGATATTTGTTTGTTTAAACAATTTTTTCAGTAAATTATAGATAGTTACTTTTTCAGAATGATTTCGTTTCGTTGTACATGAAACAGTTTTCAAATGCATTTCGAAAACAAGCATCAAAGTACAATCGTAAGTTTCTGTCTAAAGAAGTAACTATCCATAACTTACTAAAAAATTTGTTTAAACAAATTTATATTTTACACAATAATTATGTTATAAGTTCTGAAATAAGAAAATACTGAATAAAAAGGGACAAAGTGTAAGAGATTCGAAAAAAACTAGAATTTTCTCCACCTTTCCTATGAAGAGGTACAAGAGAATGATTATTCATTGTTTAAATAATTGCAAACTGTTTTCCACAAAAATATAAAACTTAAAACTCATCACCGTATAATTTATTTCAAAAATATTAACTTCTTACGTTTTGCAGGGGAAAACATTTTTTATCCAAGTCAATATTTCTTAATTGTACAATTACTTTCGTAAACTACTATCTTCTTACGATTTAATAAAAAAATGATACAAATATAAATTATTTAAATATTTGAAAAATATGTTTAACAAAAAATATAACTCTTAACATTCATAAACTGTATCATTTATGCCGAAAAATAATAACTTTTCATGATTTACAGGGGGAAGAAGTTTACTTAAAAAATAATAATTGTATAAAAAATTGAAAATGAGTGTAAAAATACTTGGGAAGTTGTGTTTTACCTTTGGTATGAATTTTTCATAACACTGTTATTTTCGATTTTGGAAGGTTGGAAGGGGAGGAGGTTAAAATAAAGCATTATTGGGTGAAAATTATTTGCCGACCATTACTTGAGACGTGACTAGAATTTAATTTATAAAAAGTTGATAACAAGTCGTTGTTTTTCTCATTTTTTTAAATAAGCTTTTCCCGTGTAAAATTGCACCTTAATTTCAAAGGCCCAGGAGCACGGGTTAATATTGATCCATTTGAAAAAAATTGATTTTCTTTTTTGGGAAATGTCACAAAATGGGTGATTGTTGCATCAGTAAAAATTTTGTAATGCATTTTTGGACCACCCCAAATTGTAATATTCACCCTCCCCCCCTGAATTATTATAGAATTAATTTTTAATAATTTAATTTCATTCAAATAATCAGGAAGATTAACGAATTATACAATTTCTGCTGATAAAGTATCTCATCTTGAAATTAAATTTTTTTTACAAATCTGGTATTCAATGTATCAATATTTCAATTTATCAATGCGCTACAGGATTTAAATCTTTAAAAGTAATTTCTGAAAAACTTGGGGCGTTTGGAAAATAAAATTTTGTATACACTTCGAATCGAGAAATGAGAACGAAAAGTTAAATGAAGTTAATAAAAATACTTTGATATAAAATGGGTTTAAGGCCAGCAGTAAACATCCTAGAGTGAGCGTTCAGGGCCAAAGCCGCATCATTTCGAAAACTATTCTACGAGTAATTTTCTTGAAGTGCGTCACTACGAACAATTCTTGAGAATTCCCTTTGGCTTAGCTTTACGAGTTTCTTGGAATGTCTGGCGAAAATCAATACTCTAAGAAATTCACTTCAATTGCTTTTTTTTACATATTTCTATATTTATTATTTTTTTACCTTCTTAGTGGTCGTCCATATAATACGTAACCCTTTCTGCACGATTGTTGGATCGTCTAATCTAGACGGTCTTTTCGGGCCCTAATCGGTTGCTGGCTAGCCCGTCATGGCCAAACATTTTTCCAAGTGTCTAACTAAAATACTTTCTGAACATTTTCAAAAAAATCAAGGATGTTTGAAAGTAGGTACCAAAAATGAAAAATGAACATTAAAAAAATGAGTGTTTATACTCATCATCTAGTCAGTCTTTTGGGGTCATAATTGGGTGCTAGCTAATTTGACAGGACAAAAAAATGTCTAAGTGTCTCATTCAAATACTTTTTTTTGTACATTTTCAAAAAGATCCAGTGCGTTTGAAAGTTTCAAAAATGAATAAAGTCTTTGAAAAAAAATGATTTTTATCCCTCACCATCTAGTCAGTCCTTTCGTACCCTAAACGGGTGCTGTCAAGCCTATCAGGCCAAAAAAATGTTATAAGTTTTGAACGCAAGAATCGTTTTGCACATTTCCAAAAATAGCCAAAGGGATTTAAAAGAACCAAAAATGAAAAATGAACATTGAAAAAATAAATTTTTTCTTTATCATTTTGTCAGTCTTTTCAGACTCTAATCTTATGCTGGCTAGCCCGTCACGACCAAACATTTTTCTTAATGTCTAACTCAAATGTTTTTTGCACATATCCAAAAAGGGTCAGGGTTTTTGATAGTATTAAAAATTAACCATACATAAAGGTTTTACTTCTACTCAGCGCCACAAAAGACCGTCTTCACAGCGCCACATTAGCGGCTAGGACAGTCTATCCTGGCCCCGCATAGTTCGCCTATAATTTTCCACATTAGAACACTTATTTCAATCTTCAAAAAAATTCTTCCACTTATATTTTAAAGTAGCCGAAAAACTAAGTTTAAAAAATGTTTCCCGTTCAACAAAATAGTGGTGACTTTCTTCGATTCGAGCAAAGTAATTTTATGAGAATTACTTTTCAAACCATTTTTAATAAGCATCCCATTAACCTAATACAAGACACGCAGCTTTTGGTGATATTAAAAAAAATTGTTATGCAAAAATGATTAGATAATTATTTAATTTTATGACTTTTTCGATTTTTAGAGTAAATTGTTTAAACATTTTTTTGCACAACTGATTTTTTCAACGTCAGGGTTTTTTCACGGAATTAAAATCACTTTATACTCACTTTTATCAATTTTTTACCAAAAACATTTTTTCTTGTTCAACCTAAAACAATATAAGAAGAAATGTAGTATATAGCAAAAAATGTAAATCGATGAAAGATTTCATTGATTTTAATTATTAGTAGATTTGAGTTTTGATGTTATGTTGTCGACTAACGTAGAAATAGTTTTTTTCAAGAGGAATGTTTTTACAACTAAAGGCTACAAACATTTTGGTTTAGACTAGCAGATCAAAAACTTTCATTTTACCAACAAAAAAGTAATAATAGATTTAAATTATTTTAATGAATTAACATTAAAATAATAATATGTTAAATACATTTTGTTTCATTCATGAATTATAAATGTTTATACAAATTTTATGAAAAATTGTAATTTTTTTCGAAAAAGGACCAACAATTGCTATCTTTGGAAATTTGATACATTTTTTAAATTGACCTTCAAAAGGTAATTTGCGAATATTTTTGAGTTTCTATTCGTAATCAGCACCTCAGAATACGTTAGAGTACGTAGTTTTAACACAACAAAATATGAATATAAAAGTGATTTTTACAGATCTGTAATTTTTTGGGGCTTTTTGCGGGAAAATATTAAACTTTTTTGGTCTCCCACAAATGATATTTTACTTTTGGACTGGAAAGAAGATTTTACAAAAGGTTTTAAACCATTCACTCCAAAATTCGGCAAAGTCATGAAAGTAAGGAATTACCAATTATATTTTTTTAAATATGATTTTATATTATTATTTGTTATCGAAAACTGTACACATAAGGAAACGCAACAATTTATCAACGCATACAAATTCTTTTTAATTTTTCAAACTTTAAACAATTTTTGAGTTTGTCAAACTTTAAATCCTTTCAGGCCGACTGTGGAGGCTAAAAGTGAGATCTAATTTTTTTTAATCACGGGTTATCCTGATAGGATACCTCAACTTTTACAAATATTTCAAAAACGGATTTAAATAATAACAACCTTTTTTCACACCATTAAAAAAATTACATTAAAAAAATTGTTAAGTAACATTTCTCGAACCCTCCTCCCTCCCCTATCTTAACAGGGCCATAATATAATATGTAATATATAGATGATCCCTCATCTGATTCTGTTAAAAGGAAATAACAAGGAAATTATAAGTTCATTCACCAGTTATGTTCTTTAAATATTCAAATCAGAAAATTATATCTGTCTTTTTCTTTTCTCGGATTTTATAACGCCGTAGTCTTGCGATTGCTCAGTTCGAGAAAGAAATAAAAAATATGGTGAAAAAGGATAAGTTGGAATAAAATGATCTACGGGGAACAAAAGTAATATGGAAAAGTGCAAGAAGAATGAAATTGCATTTCGTGATACTGTTTCCTAAAAGAATCTGCAGAGAAAATATGCACCAGTGAAGTGAAAGAGTGTTCAATTTATGTTTTGTTTTTCTTTTTACGCTGATAATTTGATAAGAAAGGTGATATTATTCAAGGTTAATCGAAAGAGAAAACAAGGTTGGAAAGTTTAAAAAAAAGTTCGTTCTCGAGAAAGGTTTCCTGTTACTCAGCACAGATAACAATTATTCTACCTACTGCGCAGTCATCCTCGAACCTGTCGTAAACACATGTATTCAAGGTTCGCTCTTCGTAACCCGGGCAAAGCGATTGGAATTCTGCTTTTGTATCAGCCACCAGTTCAGCATTTCCGTTTGAAATGCAAAATTTAGAAGCCGAATCAAATTAAATAGGTTTGAGAAAAATCTCGAAAATGATATCAAACATGTTTAGAAATTTTTTACTTCTCTCGAAAGGTCTATAAAATAAGGAGGAAAATCAAAAAGTTGAAAAAGTATCCTATCTGCTAATGATTCTTACTTTACTCTGTACCAAAATAAATTAAATTAAATATGAGTAAATATCATCTGGCGTTACATCGAATCTAAAAAAAGTGATTGTTGCAGAAAACGATTGGTTAAGAAATTACGAATGACTTAGGTTGTAATTTAACAGATTAATTTTAAGTTTGGAAGATTTCAAAATATGTTGAAAAAGAATCCAGGAAAATGTAAGACATTTTTTTTAATTTTGTACGATTTTATAATTTTTAGGAAAACTTCATTGTTTCAAGAGACATTGAAAAGTTTCAGAAGTTTTGGAAAGATTTGGAAATAATTAAAATCTTGAGAAGATCACAACAAATTTAGAACAAAACGTAGATTTTTAAAGACTTCAAAAAATTAAGAAGGTTCCAAACAATTTTTAAAGTCTTCAAGACAATAATAAAATTTTATTATAATTCATAAGAAAACTTAACATGGTTTTTTATTTGAAAAATTAAAGAAATAAAAACATTGAAAAAATTCGAGTAAGTTCAAAAGTTATTTAGAAATTTTGGAAACTTTCAAAAATAATTAGAAACTTGGCGATATTTTAATTTTTTTTAATGTGGATTTTTTATGTTTTTTTATTCAAAAAAATGTATTTTGAGAGAATAATATGGAAAGAGATTGAAACACTTCAAAAGATTTCCCAAATTTTCGAAATATAATCTGGTAGAAATTAAGGCAATCTTTTCATTTTTTAAATTTTGTTGAAAAATTCGATCAATTTCAAAAGATGTTTATAAGATTAAGGCGTTTCGAAAAATTCAGAAAAACGCTTTAATTGGAAAATTCCAAACAATTTCGAATGAACCTAGATAGTTTTTTAAGAATCTTGAAAGGGTTTAAGAGAATAAAAAAATTTTCTCTGGATAGCTAGACAAGTTTTAAATTATTTTTTATTTAAAAAAATTGAATTTGACAGAATATATAGAAATATTTCATAAAAATTAATAAGATTTATGAAACGATGACAGTAAAATATGTTTTTCTAATATTTTTAAAAATCCTGCAACATAAATTTTCTTCAAAATTTTCTGGATTCTCTTTCGAAAAGTCTGATATCTTCATAAATCTTCGATTGATTTCCTTGTTCTTAGATCTCAGAATGTAACTTTAGCTTAAATTTGAGTGTTTGGAATTTTTTCACAAATAAATAGTCACACGAATTTTCTGTTTTGTATTAAAAATTATGTTTCCCTTCAAATGAAAAAACTACACGCGCGCATATCGCGCGATGTATGATGCCATTCTTTTAAAAGAAAATAAAGCTTTTGATTGTGTAACATAAGTGATTATTTTCAGGTCTATCAGGGTTACATCACTTAAAATTATTAAAATCCCTAGGACATTTTTTAAATCTTTTGAAAATTTCTTCAAATATTTTAAAATACCTAAAATTCTATAAAATTCTCAGAAACCCCTTTAATTTATTTAAATCTATTGAAAATTCCTAGGAATCATTAAAAATATCGTACAATATTTCAAATCCTTTCAAATTCTTTTGAAATCCCCTGAAATTTTTTCGTGCTGTTAAAAGTTCCTTGGAATTCTTCAAAATATCTATTGAAAATTCCTTGATATCACTTCTGATATCGTAAAATCATTTTAAAATATATGAACCACATGGAACTTTTTTATTGTTGTGAAATATTTGAAAATCTCTTTAAATCTTTAAAATCACAAAAAAACCCTTAATTTTTGTGAAATTCTTAGACATTTATAGAAATATAGTAAAATTTATAGAAACTTTTTGTTTCTATTGAAATCCCATAAAAATCGTTTAAAATGTTGTAAAGTTCCTTGGAATCATTAAAAAAAATCCTAAAACCTATTGAATACTATGCAATCCTTTAAAATCATCATAGAGTTTGGGAATTAATTGGCAATGCAATTTTCGGTTCAATTTCTTAAAATCCCTAGAAATCTTTTGGATAATGTTAAATTCCCGTCCGCTTCTGTAAATCTCATATATAAACTAAGGAAACAAAAAATCAATAAAATTAGAATTTTATTCTGGTATTTATTTGTTGAGTTAATTATATCATTAAGAATAATAATAATCAAATTTTCATTTTTCACACCTCGAGAATAATCTATTTGTACTAAAAAAATCCGACTATATGTACCTGAAATTCGATACATGCAGCCACGGCCTGTAAAATTAGAGCGTACTTCTTAATCTCGCAAATAATTATTTGTACACTTATTTTAATCAAGATGAATAGAAAAAATATTTTTTATTTTGATTTGAACTTAGTTTCTTTCCATTTAATGAATTAAATGAATTAAATAAATTCAAGAGCGACTGATTTGAACTTTTTGATTTTTACCCATAAACCAATATAAATGGTATCGCAACTTGGATTTTCAGGTCTATAAATCTGCCTTAAAATAGAAGACGTTCAATTTTTTTATCTCTGAATTTATTGTTGTGGACCAAGGTATTTCGATTTCGATTTCGCCTTTTGTGATGTTGAACTAGCAAAGGTCAGGTTACCCTTATAAATTCTCGAAGAATTGCGACAGGTGACTTGAAACCAATTTCCGGTTTTCTGTTTCAGCTCAAGGTTTTGGAATGAGAGTAGTTGGTGGAAAGGGTGGGGCAGATGGCCATTTGTTTGCCCAAATCCTGTTGATTTCGCCCGGGGGACCCGCTGAAAAAGCTGGACTGCAAGCTGGTGATAAGGTACGTTTGCATTTCCAGGATTATTTAAATAAAACTTTTGCAAATTCTGAAACAAAACATTACTTAAATTATGTAAAACTAGCAATTATATGCGCTACAGCGCGCGGAAATCATTATATTGCGAACTAATAATATAAAACCAATATAAAGTAAGATCTCTGATTCCAATTACGACAAAAAGTTCAAATTAAAAGTTGTTCTCTTTAAGAGACCTACAAACAGTAACTTTTCCATTTTTCGCTATTTTGAACCATTTTATGAGTACCACCAACAATGTTTATTTTTTTCGTAACATTACTGTATTCCTTTATGACTGCTAAAGAATGTGTTAAATCTCACTTTAATATAATCTTTAGGTTGAATTTAGCATTTTAAAATTTGTAATTTTGTAAACATTAAAGATTAGGTTAAAAATTTTAATTTGTTCAAATAACAATTAAACTAGGTGTTAACTGTTGTTTCCATCTGAATTCACTCAGAAAGGAATGTCAATGAAGTTGATTTCTTTCAAAATCCAGAATTTAGGCCTTAACCCCCAATTTCGAAATATGAAAAATTTTATCTCAACATGTGAACTTCTGTGAAATCCAAACATAAGCAAGCACTTACTGTGAGTTTAGTGCGCTGTAATTGTCTTTGGCTGTTAGGTATAAAAGTGATGAAAATATTAAACAATTTGAGAATCAAAAATAATTAAAGAATAGTGCGATTGTAATGTTGCTGTTTAAATCCGTTACATTCATCCCTACTTTCGGGGTAAAATTTAAATTAAAACTAATAAATATATAGAGATAAAATTTCTAATATTTGGAGATTGGAGATTAAGGCCCAAATGCTGTAATTTATAGACAATAAACGTCACTAACATTCCTATCTAGATAAATTCGCGTGAAAACAACACCCTAAACCTAGCTTAAGCTTTATTTGAAAAAATGTAAATTTTTAATAATTTCCCCAAAAAAAAGCTTTTGGACAAAAACTAACAAAATATTATACACACAATGTTAAAAATGTTTTTGCCACCTGAGAATCATATTTAAGTGATTTTTTGCACGTTCTTCAGTAGTCAGAAAGAAAGACAACTATGTTGCGAAAAAATAAACTTTGTTGGTGGTACACAAAAAATGGTTAAAAATGGTTAAAAATATCGAAAAATGGAAAAAGAGCTATTTTTAGGACTATTCAAGGAAAAAAAGTTTTTATTTTAATTTTCTCCCGTACCTCTCCTATTAAAAAACAATTGCTTTTCAGATAAATCGTCACCATTTTGTTAATTCTTAAGATTCCTTCTAAACTCCACAATACTGAAAGAACAAGTTTACTATCGAAACTATTTAAAAAATTCAGGACTTTTAAAAAAAGTGCGCGTTTTTATTTTGAAAAAATTTTATATTTTATTTTTAAGCACCTTATCCTAAAACGTTTCTTTGAATTTCTTTGAATGCTTTTAAACTCCTTCAACTCCGTTTGAATTCCCTGAATTCCTCTAGGTTCCATACAGTCCCTTGTAATATTTTGAAATTCTTGGAATTTCCTGAAATTCGCGGAATTCTCTCAATCATATAAATTCCTTGAATTCGTGTAATTCTCTAAATTCGTGAAATTTCCTTAATTCTGAAATTTCAGTGAACTCCAAGAACTTTAAAATAATTTTAAAAATTCGGAAGACTCGAAAGAATTCAGTGATTTCAAATAATTCGGAATTTTTGAGGAATTCAACGAATTCAAAATATTCCAGGAACTCACAATATTCCTGGATTCAGAAAATCCAAGGAATTCAGAGAATGAAGGGAAATCTGAATATTCAAGTATTTCATGAAATTCAGAGAAAACAAGGATTTCAGACAATTCATAGAAATCAAAGATTTCAGACACATTCCAGAAATTAAGAGATTTTCAGAAACCAAGGATTTAGTGAACTCTCAAAATTCAGAATATTCCAGGAATTCATGGAATTCGAAGAATTAAGAGAATGCAAGGAATTCGAAGATTTCAAGGAACCCAGAGAATTCTAGAATTTTCAGTACTTCAGAATATTCAAGGAATTCAAAGAATTCAGAGAATGCAAGGAACTCGAAGATTTCAAGGACCCAAAGAATTCTAAAATTTTCAGTAATTCAGAACATTCAAGGAATTTGAAGAATTCAGAGAATGCAAGGAATTCGAAGATTTTAAGGAATTTCAGTAATCCAGAATATTCAAGAAATTCAGAGGATTGAGTGAGATCAAAGAGTGTATGGAATATTCGAGAAATTCGGAATATTCAACAAATTTAGGGAATTCACAATATTCCAGAAATTCAAGGATTCTAGGGATTTCAGAGCTTTAAAGGAACTCTAGGAATTTCAGGAATTCAGAATATTTAAGGAATTTGGGGGATTCAGAGATTTTTAAGAATTTCAGGAATGCAGATTATTCAAGGATTTCAGACAAGTGAAGATATTCAGATGATTCTGGATATTGAAGGAATTTAGGTTAGTCCGAATATTAAAAGAATGTAGGGTATGTAAGGAATTCAAAGATTCCAGGAAAGGCAAGGGAATCAGAGATTTTCGGGAATTCAGAGAATTCCGAATATTTCATGAATTCTGAATATTCAAGAAGTTCAGAATATTTAATGAATTCAAGGATTTCAGGAAATTCAAAGAATTTCGGGGATTTCAGAGCATTTAGGAAATTTAACGAATTTAAAAAATTCAAGGAATTCAGAATATTCAAGGATTTCAGGGAATTCAGAGAATTACAGGAATTGAAGAGCATTAAGGAAATGCAGGGAAATAAGAGAATATCAGAAATTTCAATGCATTAAGGGAATTCAAGGAATTCATGTAATTACAGGATTTTAAGGATTTTACAGAATTCACGAGATTCAGAGAATTTAGAAAATTCAGGGAATTCATAGACTTTCAAACGACTTAGAATATTCAAGAAATTCAGAGAATTCGGAATATTCAAGGAATTCGGAGAATTCCGAAAATTCAAGGAATTCAGAGGATTCCGAATATTCAAGGATTTCAAGGTTTTCAGAGATTTCAGAGCATTCAAGGAATTCAGAGATTTTAAGGAATATAGAGATTTTCGGCAAATTTTCATGGTTCTTGATATAAAACTCTTAACTTTGAAAATAGAAATAAAAGTTGGTAACTTTTACATTTTTATATAATAAACGAAGAAGTTTAAAGAATCTACTCCTGCTTGAAATTGAACAAGTGTAATTGTAATAGATTTAAACAATATAATTATTTCGGGAATTTCAGATCAATCTAAAAATCTTCCCCCCTTCCCCCCAATAACCGCCTCCTGTAATTCCCTTCCTCACCGAGTGAGTCATTTGTTATGTAATTTCAAAGTTTTTAAATTGATTTCAAAGAATTTAATACATATATTATTCATTGAACATTAATATTTTCCTTTTGAACCTTTGTGCATCTAAACTGTAAATAATAAAACGAACACAAAAAAGCAAGAATAAAGAGCAAAAGCATCTCTGCGAACCAACTTCATGCTGCTGACTGATTCTATTAACTGCGAAGTGCAAACACATGTCGATTATTATTAATCTTTTGAAAAAAATTTCCAACGCAAGGTTGAAGCCACTTTTGGCAGGATCGATATCTTTCAGATAGAACATATATTTAGAAACGTAATATCTTTTTTTCATCAAACCCATATTTTTCTGGTCCAATATTTTTTTTTCTCAGCGTATACTCCTGAATGTCCTGAAATAGAGATAAATGCTTGCGAGCGAAAAAAATTCCAGAATAGGATCAAGATTACGTGATCCTGACTTCAGGATTTTGCAGCAAGGGACTCGGAGAGAAGATAAGGTTCTGCGTTGGTGCTTCTTATCGTATGGATTTCGTGGATAAATCTGGTTCTATTAGTTTCTTTTCGAGCCATCGAGAACAATGAGACTTAGCCTCCGGACAAAATGTCTATAGGGTACAATTATGTATCCCAAGACGCAGAATTCGCCCCTGTTTACGACCATTAAATTTCCATAATTCCTTTTTAAACCAATGACTTATCATGAGATATCTTCCGCTATTCTCTTCCGTAATAAATAGAAACTACAAAACACGATGTTATGCAATATTCCTTATAAAATATCTCGTAAAATATTATTTTCAGTCTCTGGAAAAGATCTCCTGTGTCATATTGGATTTGTATAATCAAATTATTTATCATTTATCTTTAAATAGATTTATACTTCTATCAAATACAGAATACAATTTTCTGATTTCAAAAGTCGACAAATAAGTGTCAGGCCAAAGAAATAATAAACAAAATTGCATTACATTACTGTTTATTAGACTAATCAGTATTAAAGTACTTTTTTAATATGTTTAAAATTTTTAAATAGGGACAAAAGTACTAGAAAAGTTTCACTTTGTTTATTCAAATTTTTTTAAAGTACTCATAGCACTTATGTCCCGGAATATTTCTGCACAAATAGGACTAAACAACAAAAAAAGTTCAAAATATGCCCTGTTTCAGCAAGACAGGACAAAAGTACTAGAAAAGTTCCATTTGATTTTTGTCCATATTTTTGCAAGTGCTGCTGTTATTTAGGTACCAAAAAAGTACTGCGGAAATAGGACTAAAATACCAAAAAAATTCAAAATATGTCCGGTTTTACCAGGTCATAAACTTAATTCTTTTACAATTGTCACAAATCCTGAATAATTTTGGGGACAAAAGTGCTATAGAAGTTCTAATTTTTTTATTCAAAAGTTTTACAAGTGCTCATGGGATTAACGTTCCAAGAAGGTCCTACTGAAATTGACTAAAGTACCAAATAAATAGTTTAAAATACGTCCATTTTGAACACCAGTTTATTCTCTATATGTTAACAAGTCCTAAATCCTTTTTGGGACAAAAGTACTAACATAGTTCAATTTTTTCGCCATTGTTACAAGTTTTGATGGAATTTATATCCCAAAATAGTTTTGATAAAATAGCACTACAGTACCAATAAAGTTAAGAATATGTCCCGCTTTATTTTAGTTTGAAAATTTTAATTTAATTTTTGATTTATTAATTAATTTTATTTTTGGGACAAAAGTGCCTAAAAATCCCACTTAATTTTTGATTAGCAGATAATTTTTAGGATAAAGGTACCGGCAAAGTCTCATTTAATTTCGTTTGAAAATTAAAAGTCCTAATTAATAATAGTACAGAAAATTTTTAAAGTACTGAGTGGATAATATTTTGAACTTTTTTGTTACTGTAGTCTTATTTTAGCAGTACGTTTTTGGGACGTAAATATCACGAGCACTTGCAAAAATTTTGAAGTCAGTAAAATAGAACTTATCTAGTACAATTGTCCAAAAATTATTAAGAACTTGTAAAAATTGTAAAAAAATTAAGTGGGACTTTTTCGGTACGTTTGTCCTAAAAAAGTCTTAGTGAAACGCGCGATATTTTTAACTTTTTTTGTACTTTAATCCTTCGTTAGCAGTACTTTTCTGCGACATAAATATCGTGAGTACTTCTAAAAATTTTGAAAACAGTAAAATGGATCTTATTTAGAACTTCTGTGCCGAAAATTATTTAGGACTTGTACAAATTAAAAAAGAATTATGTCGGAACTTACTTTGAACTTTTTTGGTATTTTAGTCCTATTCCAGCAGTACTTTTTGGATATTAGTCCCGTAAGCACTTGTGGAAATTTCGATGAAAATAAAATGGAATTTTTTAGCCCTTTCGTCCCTATTTCGTACTTTTAGACATTTTTAAGGAAAGTTGGTACTCGAGTACTGATTTTTCTTATACCCAGTATTTTGACGGGACATGAGCCGGGATCTCAATGGGATCCCAACAGGATTTTTTTACTTGCGTGTACACATTTCGAGGAAAATGATGTGGGATTTTTCTATAAGTACTTTTTAGCAACAAAGTTTTCCGCGGCAAGACCTGATTAGTACCTGATTATTAATCTTAGCAATACTTTTCGGAAGATACCTAAATCCTATGAGTACTTGTAAAAATTAAGAAAAATTAAACTGTTACTTTTTCAGATCATCTTAATTTTTTCCGGGCATGAATTTCGATTTATGAACATTGAAAAAATAAAAGTAGCTTTTCTAGTAAATTTTTCTCTGAAAAATCCTGCCAAAATCGGACGTTTTTCGAACTTTTTTGCTTCTTTAGTCCTATTCGAACGTTAAGTTTCCGAAACATAGGTCGCATTGAGTACTTGTAACAAAATTGTGAAAATTATTGTATAGACCTTTTATAGTTCTCACAAATTATAAAAAAAACTCAATATATTTTTCACGAGACATAGTAGACATTCTAGGTCTGGTGGAACTAAAAACAGGGTCATGTACGAAATTTCTCATGCACACGCAAAATCTGATATTATGAAACAAACGGATTTTTAGTAGGTTCATGTTTGTAATAATTCATAAATCCGCCATTTTTCATTCGATTTCCATTTTTTCGTGTAAAAAAGTTCGTTTTATCGTGGTAAAAAAACAAAAAGCTACAATAAAAAATACTTTCAAAGTTAATCATTTCTCCCCAATTTTTCAACTTTAACAACAATTTAACAGTGGCGGATGGGCATGGTTGGCGCCCCCTAAGCCATGTGAAGGCTCCCAAAAAAACATTATATAATCAAATAAGTCTTTTTTAGATTGCAATGGAGAAAATTAAAATAATAATATCCAATAATATCCACTATTTACACTTTACTAATAACGGTAAAGTAATATAGTGTTCTCCAATTTCTGTTCACTTTTTTCTCGCATTCTATAAATTATAAAATATATTTCGGTTAAAAAACATCATGTTTTTGAGGCGCCCATATAATCCATAAGAGATTCCTCTATGCATGTTTCGGACCCTATTTAAGATAAAATTTTATAAATAAATACTAAACTTATTTATATGGGAAAAGTAAAAAGAATATTCTTGTCATGAGTTGCGTTACAGTATTTTAAAATTATTTTTTTGCGATGCAATCTAAAATATATTTATTTATTTTAAAATGTACAGGACACCTATATGCATTTTTGAGGGCGTCCGCTAATATATTGATTAGTTTAATATATGAACTTTCGATGGTGCCTATACGTGCCTTGAGGGCATTCACAGATAAATTTATTTATTTAAAAAGTATGAACTTTCGAGGGCGCCTGATATTTTTATTAGGATCTCCCGTAATGCATGTATAAGCTCCCTCGAAAAACAATATTTGTTTGAAAAAAAAATCTACTTTAGTTTACAAACATGAAATTGGGCAACTAATTTATTTAATTAAAAAGTTCGACTAATTATTAGCTGTACTTTATAATTTAATTTTGTAAATGTTAAATTTACACTCAATTTTCATGCAAAACTGACTACTTATCAGTCGACATTTTCACTAAAATAAGTTAGTGGCAAGAATTTCGATTTAAGGATATATTTTGTTATTTCAAATATTCAAAATATTACTATATTTTGCAATAATTGATTATATTCAGATACCTAAAAAATAAATTAGGATAAAAAAAAACAGAGAAATATGTAAAAACGGATAAAATTGTCATATTTACCTTCCGAGTCATTCAGTATATAAATATTAATAATTCAATGTAAGTAAAATTTGAATGTGCCTAAATAAATCTGAATGAATAATATAAGTAACTTAGAAAATATCAAAGGGATTCGGTTTTCTGGCATTCTATTTTTAGACCCATAATAAATGGATTATTTCTTTGAACCCAAGCCCTGACGATTTCTGAAAATTTTCTCATGAATCCTGACTTTTCCTGGCGATTTCTGCCGAGAAACGTTACGAAAGAGGTCAGAAATGATCAAAAGTCCTGAATATTTTCTGATGATTTCTGATTTTTTTTTATTATGGACCGATATCACTGGAGATTTTAAAGACATTTTTCAGGATATCCCATGTCCTACCGATATATCCTAGGGATATGCCAATGAAATATTTTTTTATAAGGGTTGCTACTCAATACATAATCTAAGGAGATTTTATAATTAATCTCTCATTTTCCAATACAGCTATTCGAAAAAATCTTTGTAGAATAAAATAAGCCCTTATTCATTCAAATCAGACCATTTCTAAAAAGTACAGATTTAATGAACTTAATTAAAATTTGACCTTGATTAATTGTTATTTAAAACGTACTTTTTATATTTTTCATTTTTTTTTCCAGTAAAATGAACCTTTTGTTATTAAGGTCAGTATTGAGTAACTGCACTGCATTTTTTTAAAGTGGTAATGCTTTCCCAGGCATACGATGTCGCCCCCAATTTTTTGCTGTTAATATATTGAAAGTGCGTTTAATCCCATGTACAATTAACTTTGATATCAAAGTGTATAAGTGTACGGAAAAAATCCGGCTGTATTTTACTGGAAATAACCCCTTCTCCCTGGCATTCATACCGAAAAAATCAACATATTCATACCGAAATTTCGGCACGCGCAACCACGCCCTTTTTTATTAGTATTGGTTGAAATCTGACTGAGTTATCGAACACTGTTTGTAGTGTTTATTGTACGATTTCACATTTTTCGTTATCAGAACTTCAGCAAACAACGAGCAAAAATTTCATATAAGCTTTCTTTGTAGTTGGGAAGTCAGCTGCTAAATTAGTGTCAAATTCAATAACTCAGTTAAATTTTCACCAATTCTAATCGAAAAGGGTTGGTCATTACACGCGGAATTGAACGCACTTTCAATATATTATCAGTAAAAAAGTATTCATCAAATGAACAATCTACGGTTAAAAATGTGTGTTTTTCTACTTACAGACGAACAAAATGGAAATCGAATAAAAAATGGCGGGGTTATGAATTATTATGTATATATATGCACCTACTAAAAAACGGGGTTTTTACCATAAAATCAGATTTTGCGGCTGTATGAGAAATTTCGCTTATGACAATGTTTTTAGTTCTAGACCTCCAACTTCTGCCATGTTTCGTGAAAAGCACTTTTTCACTGTAACAGTGTTCGCCCCCTCAGTAATTAATTACAATAAAGTTGGGGGTCGAGCGATTGACTAGTCAGAATCCAATTTCCGCATTTTGTCTATTGGAACTGACATCAGACAAAGGCCAAAGTTATCTTATCTACCATGCGATTAGAGGCAACCCGTTTTAAATAAAACGAACACACGACTTTACTTCTCCCATCGCTTTCAAATTATGCACACATGGCTTGTTTTCTCGTTTATCGAAACACGACATTTTGTTTCACGATAAAGGGAAAACTTTTTGTGTCTCCCTTTACACGTATTTTAACCACACTGTTAGCTGCAGGAAGTTTCAGAGACGCGTCACTAAAGCTTTATGCAGAAACCGTTTTCAAATTTTCCTAGACAGGAACCGAAATTTCAGCGAAGGTACCTGCATAAAGCTTCCGTCACATGTTTCAGATAATTAGGTTACAATTTAGTAATCTTCAAGTACTGTGATTAAAAATTTCAAGGCATTAAAAAATCTGTCAGTTCATTAATTTTAATATAAAATATGTAGTCTATATTTGTCCTGTCAAAATAAATAGTAAGAAAATATTTTTGAAGTTAATATAAGCACATTTATATTGTTAAGACAAATATTTGCTGCAAATTTATACTAAAAAAATTAACCAACGGAATTTTAGTCCTGATGTACCTTTTTAGAAGTTCATTTATGAGACAGATGATCGCAGTATCTTTTAACTATTTTATTGCAACAGAGTTTACTGCATCGTGATAATCTTTTGAATTTAACATAAGGTTTTTAATGACACCAGGTTTTTTGACACACCCAAACCTCTTTAATTGTGCCCGGGAAATGCCCCAAAAATGCAAAATAGCAGTTTTCTATCAAATTCATGCTAAAAACGGTATTTTTGTAAATTTTTTCAAAATGAATTATTTTTAATCGATAAGTGGCGAGTTTCAAGTATATTCTAAATAATTTTATATTGTTCAAATAATTATTATTTGTTTAAACAATTTTTCTTCCTCTGTAAATCGTGAAAAGTTATTATCTTTCAGAATAAATCGTACAAAGTTTATGAATGTCAAGAGTAGTAGTTCTTGTTTAACGGCCTTTAAAAGAACGTATTCGAAGTGCTACCTTCAAATGGTCCTTATTCATATATCATTCTTATTTCTGTACTTACTACTTTGACAGTTCTGCTCTTTGACTGTGAATGAAAACGTGACATTTGTTGAAAATGACAGATCGATTAGTAGTTAAAGGTAAATTTATGAAAAATAAAGTTTCTCATAAAAGATTGAGAGCTTTTGCGCATGGGCTGGACCCGCTAGGCGCTCCGACAGCGTTGTCGGATAGCTACCACGTGCTTGTTTCATTTTTCGAAAAATTCAATATTGTCAAACTTTGCATACCTCTCATTCTCAAACTAAGAGGATAAAAATTTGGAAATTTTTTTAAAATCTTCATGAAACCCCCTTCTAACATATAGTAGTTTTTGAAAAAAAAAAGGTAAGAATAGTTTACGAGTTAGAGTTAGAAATGTAACATTTTCCTAAGCTTGGGATAGGCTTTACGTGTATAAGGGTTCAACTTTGATATTAATTACCTCAGCTCAGGAGAGGCCAATGTTTTTTAAATTTCGCAAACGTTTAGATAACATTCCAAAGAACCTATAGTCAAAGTTTAAATAAATCCGTAAGAAAAGTGTGTTCGTGACCGTACCTTCTTAATAATTTCAAATAGTTTGGTTTAAATTTTGAACGTTGAAAATTCTCTAGTTTTCTAGATTTTTCGAAATCGTAGAATATCAAATTGAAATACTTGACAGTTGCAAAATTTTCAGTTGAAAGGATTTATTCAATGCCTACATAAATTCAAAATAATGAAAAATTAACTAAATAAATTTCAAGCCTTAAAAATGAGAAAATTTTAGAACTAGATATTGAAAAGTAAATTAATTTTCATTTTAAAATGTGAAAAAAATATAAAGCTATAAAAATCAACTTCAAAAATGAAAAGAATTTCGAATTTCAAGACTTAAAATTGTACACTACCGTCGGAAATTGTGCGCACGACTCTTGGGAGCGCTATTAAAAATCACTGCTGACTTCGAACCACGTTATTTTGGCGAAAAAAAGAGATAGGGTTTTTTTTAACAGTTTGAAAGCTAATGAAATTCCACATCTAGTGGTACCCAACAAATATTTTTATGACCTTCTGAAAATAATACAGCACATGAGAAGTTTAAAAACAAAATTCAAGATTTTTCTCAAATTTTCTACCTCAACTTCAACTTTTAGCGCGACTTAGGGAACTTTTTTCGAAAGCCTACAAATTATACGACATTGAGCCTGAAATCTTATCTTTAATTTAAGCCAAGAAA
>CAKNWT010293202.1:7196-18683 GCA_932066315.1 Andricus coriarius | reverse complement strand
AATAATACATTTGCTGGTTAAATTTGTATAAAAAAATAATAGAATTATTCAAAACATTATTTATTTTGCTGAAATTATCATGAAGTTCCTAATTAAAAAAGTTGACATCGAGAAAAACGAATTTTTCCGTCCACAGATGCTGAATAATGCATTTGTTGGTTAAATTTGTATAAAAAAATAATAGAATTAATCAAAAAATTATTTATTTTGCTGAAATTATCATGAAGTTCCTAATTAAAAAAGTTGGCATATACGTTACTTTGCATTATAGTTAGCCAAAAATTGTAACGCGTTGACGTTAGCGTGTCAGCGTGTTAGTCTCGATCTCAATGGTGGTGTGGAACAGAGCCATTTAAATGTTAAAGGTACCATCGCAACATAAACGGTACCCTCCGGTTGAGCACCACAACGCCTCGTCGAACTTCGAGCTAGACTTGGCCCGAGGCGGAGCACGATACAATAGAAAAGGGTCGCCAGGCCGTCAGGTATGCGATGGTACCCTGACATGCGTTTAAGCCTATTAAATTAACTGTTGATTTGCGTCAGCCGTAGTAGCATCTTAAATTTTCAGCACCCCGAACTCTCGGATTATCGATATTGTTCGCCGACCCATTGTCGGGTGCGCTGCGCGTTCCTCATATTAAATGTCCGTCCACGCATTCGCCTGGTCAAAGGGGTGAATGGAGGACAAAAACGCCTGGCAGCTCTTCCTACAGAGTAAAGGAAAGAGGACTTTCCTTCAACTGCCCCGCAGCCAACAATATTCACCGAAGGGGATGAAAAGCCTGGACGCTCGGCTTCTCCAATTGCAGGGGTTAATTTTTTTCGAACCTCTCCCAAAACATACGCCGCACCAGGGAGGAAACACACATGAATTTATTGTGTTGTAATTGAAATACAAACGGCCCTTTTCAGGGTCATAAAATAAATTAGACGAAGAATTACTTCTTTGAACTCCAAGGAACAAATCACATTCCTACCTTTCCCAAATCAAAAGACGTTAGGCTCAAATCAATGTCAAAGTAACTAAATGATCAAATTCCCCACAGAAAAGACGGAAAATAATTCGGGAAATAATGACAGTAGACAAAATTCGCAAAAACTAAATTACCGGAATAAAAATCGAAAACTGGGTAATAATTCTAACAAGAACTCTATAGATAAAACAAGTTCAAACGATGATAATAAACAGGATCCTAACAGAGTCGCAGATGAAAACACAAATAACCGAAATTTTTATCATTGCGGATTAAAGGGCCATTTTTAAAAAAGAGAATGTCCATATTATGTATACAACCAGGGAAACTGGAGAGGCAGGTATCAGGACCAAAAATAGTACAAACTGATACCGAAACGCCAGAATTTCTCAATTCGGATAAAGATGAAATAACAGAGACACGCTTTCATCAGATGACAATATTCGAGAATAAATTATTTCGTATTTTGGTAGATACAGGTGCCAAACATTTGTACGCTGGCAAAGAATTACTGGAAAAAATCAAGAATTCCAAATATTCAATTTTTAAACCAGTCTCGCGAAAACTAATGGTTGCGAACGGAGAAACAGTCGATATAATTAGACAAGTAGTAACTCCAATTATAATCAGGAAAAAAGCGAAACACTTAATGTTCAGGTTAGTCCCAAAATTAAAATCTGTAGACATTCTAGGTACGGACATGCTAAAAGTTCTACGGATAACCCTAAGCTCCCCACATTCACTACCCCTCCCAAAAAAAGGAAGATAAAAAAGAAACTAAACCTGACATTAAAGTGAAAGAAACTAAGGAAAGAAAAAATTAAAATATTAGGGGAAAATCATTAATTGAAAAAGAAGATAGTAGGAATTCAGATAGGAATCAGAAATTTGAAGGTAGTATTAACCTCAAAAGTAATGAAGAAAGTAACAAAATTAGTTCAACGTTACAAGATAGCGAAATGCGCTTGGAACCTAACAATTTTAACCAATTCCTAAAAACACAAAAAGCGCAAATCCATGCAACAACCACGACGAAAGGAATCCCAAGCTTAATAACCATCCCCACGAGCAACAAATTCTATCGCCTAGAGAGCATACCCATCCTAGACTCTAGCGACGACTGAAGCACACAAGACTCATTTAGTTTAAGCAAATCTAGAATTAGAAAGAAAAATAAGGAAAATGAATCAGGAAAATTTTTTTATAATAGCAAATATGAGGACACATATAAGGATAGCGATGGTAATCTTTGGAAAAATAACAAGGTTACTAATCAATAACAGTCGAAAAAGGAATCTCAAAAGGCAAATGAGATAAGGGATATAAAAAATAAAAATCAGTCGATTAATTAAAGAAAAGAAATCAGGTTAAATAATATTTCGGATAGGTTAGGAAAAATCGACGAACAAAATGATTTTTCACCAGAATATTGCGAAGGTATTATTGAACTTGAAGAAAGCCAAAAATCACAATCAGAAAAACTTTTAGAAAACAACATAAAAGTATATCAGGGAAAAGAAAATAAGGCGACTCACTTAACGAAACATATGATTGACGTCCAGGGCAACGATCCCATTGAACAGCAATATTAATACGTCAGCCCAAAAATTAAAGAAATAATTTATCAAACAGTTGATAAATGATTAGAACAGGATATAATAGAACCCTCATGTTCCGATTGGTCGAATCCTATAGTTGTGATCACAAAATCAAGGAGACACTATAGATTTTGACTAGACTTTAGAAAGGTTAATAATATTACAAAAAAGGTCCTCTACCCAATCCCACTCATGACAGAAATACAGGACACTTTAGGATCAGCAAAATTCATTTCCAAAACTGATTTGATATTAGCTTATTTTTTACATTGCTCATTTTTGAACTTAAAATAAGTTAAGTACTGAAGGCGAACTTTAGAAAAAAATATTACAGGTTGAAATTGTTCATTTTACAGTATTTATTAAGGTAGTACGTTTGTTATTAAGTAACAAACAAAAGTAAGTTCAATTCGTTTTTATTAAGGGTACGTTTTTATTAAACAAATTTTATTTCAGACAAGTATTTTTTATAAAATGAACAATTTTATAAGCCCTAAATAAATTGGTTTCCAATAAATTATTCACAAATGGAATTAAAGAATAATGTTACTTATTTACAGACCACCTACAACCCATTTCCTCCCTTGTTGCTGATACATAAAATCAGGTAATATTGCGTACATGACAAGATCAATTAAAAATTAAACTTTGTGTTTGTAATTCAGTTTACACTTACCTTCTCGCATTCTTCATCTAGACAGTTCTGCAACAATCTTCCGCATTTTCTCGAATGTTTGGGAATTAGTGTTCAGGGGCATGTTACTGACCGAACACCCCATTTGAATTTCGCGCCTAATGTATTTGGTACCGTAGGAAGTGTTTCACAGCGCTATCTTCACCTGACTTACCGGCTAGACTAAATACATCTAGATGGGAGACAACTACTTCGAAACTGAACGGAAGTCTGGTAGGACAAATGAAATTTCTGTGACATGGAAATTATGGCGCCTGCCAGTTCGGATACCTAGAAATTAGGATAAATGAAAATTAGGGGAAATTAAATTTATGACAAATGATAATACGGATAAATGTAAAATATGACAATTAGAAATTCGATTAACTGAATATTAGGTTATGTGAAATTTAAGACAAATGACAATTATGTCGAATACAAATTCGGAAAAACAGAAATTACATTAAATTAAAATTAGGATAAATTAATATTATGGTGAATAAAAATTTGAAAATACGAAAATTATGCCAAATGAGAATTCGGTATAATAGAAATTATGATAATTGATAGCTAGAACAAATAGAGGTTATGTCAGTTAACACATCGACAAAATAAAAATTATAATAAATGATTGTTCGGCAACTTGATTTTCAGTCAAATGAAACTTAGGTTATATGGAATTTGCGGTATATTCATGCGCCTCAAGGATGTGAAAGGAGTAAAGGAGGGGAGTGGAAGTGGACGGGAAAGGCGGTGCAGGAGGTGGCAGACTTTATGTACCTGGGTTTGTGTAACTGAGAGAGTGAGGACGGCAAATGTGGCGATGAGAGGTATGTAAAGTGGACACTAAGATTGGCAAGGAATACGCCTAATTATATTGGTAATTGGAAGGCGGGGAGAACGAGTTTAAGGATTCTGACGAGGAGTCGGGCGTTTAAGTATGAGAAGAAATTTTTGAAAGAGGAGGGAAGTAAGTTGGTAAGGGAGTGTTGTTGGCAGAAGGAGAACAGGGTAGGAGACGAGAAGATGGAGGTTGAAAGAGAAAGGTATTTTAGAACGAATGGGCTGCAGAAGGATGAAGGCAGGGAAGGAGAGAATAAGAGGTTTCTGGTGTAATGGGAATTATGGGTTTATTATGCCAAGAGAGAGAGAGAGAGAGAGAGCGCAGTATCTGTACGAGAAAGGAAGTCAAGAGCTTATAGTGAGGATGAGGTGTGGGTACATGGAAGGTTTCAATACGTTCTGGCTTTCTAGGGAGAAGAGAATCTGTGAATTTGTTAAGGAGCATGGAAGGGTGGTACACTGGCTGGAGGATTGCGAGGGGGTGGAAAGGAGTGAGATGAGCATTGAGGTATTACTGCATGATAGAGTGGACAAATGGTTGGTTGCGTGGTTAAAGGGGGTGTTGGGTGAGATGGAGAAGAAGTGAAGGAAGAGGAATCGAAAAGGAAATATTGTAAAGAGGAGAAGAAATAGATATAAGCGAATTGTAAATATTGTGAATAATTAGTAGATAAGTGTTAAATATTAACCGCGGAGGCAGAGTTTGGCAATGCGAGGCAAGGCGAAGGATAGGGGCATGCGTGCGAGGCAAAGGGAGGACGGCAAAGCGATAAGAGCGAGCGTTCGTAGAATCAAGGTAGTATTAAAGTGTGGATGGATGTTAGTTTGTAAGGACTAATTTTAAGACAAATTCTGTGTAACATGGAGGTGTAAGGAAGGCAATTTTTCAGGGCCAGCAGGCCGAAAAATAAACGTTTACCTATCTATCTATCTATCTAGAAAAAATTCTCGAAGTCGAGGCAAGAGAAAGAAGTTTCTGTGCAGTTGGGTAAGATACCCCGAAAAATTCAAGTCTTGGATTCCCGCAACAGATTTACAAAATATCGCAGAACTTTGTAACCATGAAAGAACTTTTGTACATGGTGCTCCCAAACATCAGCAGTATGCGATATTGTCCGAATAACACTACCACCCGTTTTGTAACTCAATTGCCGCAACCGATAAATCTCTCTGGTAGGTGGAGAGTAGCCAAGAGGCACACCGACGTGAGCTGTCGTGTGCTTGCAGAATCAGCTGACTCGGCACCTTTGAGCCTACGCGTGATACACTCGGTTGGCAATTTTTAACTATTACTATCCATGGCGCGTGGGTGTGTTCCGTGGCCAAAAAGTCGAAAAACAAATCAAAATGTACAATAATGCATTGGAAGGGCAATTACATATGGTTTTCGAGGGTGCTGATCCCGAATTTGATATCAGAATTACAAAACACAAAATAGCGGTTCCAATATGGCGGACGAGTATTGCAAAAAATTATTAGATCTACTTGAAATGTGATTTCTATGGGGTTTCGAGGGCCCTGACTCCAAATCTGAAGTCAGAATTTCAAAAAACAAAATGGCGGATCAAATATGGCAGGCGTGTATTTAAAAAAATTATTGAATCTACTTGAAACGTGGTATCTACGGGCTTACGAGGGTCCTGATTACGAATCTGGAGTCAGAATAAAAAAACAAAAAAAAAACCTTTAGCGCATTCAATATCGAGAACGAAAATATTAAAAAGTATTTAAAAAATGATCTACGTAAAATGTAACACTTTTATCCGCAGATAGCTTATAATAGGTTACCAGAGCCTATCACAAGGGTTTTAAAATTTTTATTTTTTTTTAGTTAAAATTTTTTTTTGATGTTTATGCCTTTTCGTATTTATTTTAATTTATAATTACAAAAACTATGGTGTTTGGGATGTTTCCTGTGTGAGTTCCCGTAGTCTCTCACATTACATTTTTTCTTCATCATCCGATAATTCTGTATCGCCTAAAGTATCAAATGCGTAATGCATACCTGGAAAATCATCGTTTCCGATCTGACATTCTACTTTCGAATGACACAATTCGCCCTCTTGCGAAATCTTTAGTAAATCTTGCACCTGCGGAGTAATATCTTCTATGTTTGCTTTGCAATAAAACGAAGAGAAAAATTGTAATTTAACCATTCAGCATTATTTATTTCAAATCTTGCTGACATTGTTTTTATAGCTTGACATTTTTCATCACGTTTCCATTTATTACATTTCTCTTTTGGTAAATTTTGACATTATATCAAATATAATCAAATCCAAGAGAAAAAAAAGTCGACGAAAAGAAAAAGTAAAAACTTGTCACTTTGGATAAGATTTTGGAGCAAGGTGAACACTGGAAAACAAGTGAAAATCACAGCGAAACATCAGGCGTGTGCGTGAGTGCGTATGTGGCGGCTCGCGCAACTCAGCCAGACAGGTCAGTTCTTGGCGCTCGGACGCTGATTCTATTACTTGCGAATATAATATTATTTTTGAAAAGGAGCAAAAGTGGGCACTCCTAACGTAAAGTATACATTATAGTGAACACATTGGTATTTGCAAATTTTTGATATGTTGCGTTATCTTGTGTTATTGGCAAATGAAAGAAAGTATTTTACCAAAGTACTCATTAGTTTCTAAAAACAATGCGGCAGAAATTTTATTCACTCAACATTTTTTAAACTTCTATGTGTCTAAGGGTGATAAAGAAAAAAGAACCGTTAAAAAAAAATTAACGGATCCATAACTATATTTAATGTTTGAACGAAGAATACATGAAGAATTTTTGAAACATTTTTAACTTTGCATGTCTGCCAACGGAGCAGGATTTTATTAGTTAAACTATTATTTAGGTAACTTAAAAGAAAAAAGAAATCAAGGAAATAAAAAGTAAGACGAATCTCCGTAAATTTCGTAACTTGTGAATGTCTAAAATTTAAAATCGATTTATTCACAATCCCTACTACTCAATCTGCGATTGAGCATGCACAGTGAGTGCATTATAAACTAATTTCATTTCTCATAGATTCGGCCCCCCCAGAATTTGTAGTAACGGGTAATGGAGATGAATATCTGAATCTTGCACACACCAGGCTTAGTGTACGTGCTAAAATTCTTCGGGAATCTTGCGTTGCTCCTCGTGCAGATGCAGATCCAGCTGATACTACAACAGGAACTGTAAATATTGTCTTGTGCTCTATATTTAATCAAGTTAATGTATATTTTAATGGAAAATTTATTTCGCCCCTTAAAAATGCTTATGCATGTAGAGCACACATAGAAACTTCTCTCAATTATTCTTCAGATGCTAAAAAGTCTCATCTCTCTACTATATTGTGCTAAGATGACACACCTGGTAAACTCGACGAAATTGCAAGTACATCTAATGATGGTCTTATTAAACGCAAAGAGTTTAAAGCAGGTGGAAAACAGTTTGATATGCTTGGCCATTTGCACTGTGATATCTTTAATCATCACAAATGTATACTCAATGGAGTAGAAGAGCGAATTCGACTCGTACGCTCACGAAATTCAGTTGTTTTGACAGGGCTCTCTACCATCAACAGATTGCATATACTTAAAGCAAATGTTTCTATTAAAAGAGCTAAAATCAACCCCAGCGTGTTACTTGCTCGTACATGCTCTCATTCCAAATCGACATCAAAATATCATTTTGCACGTGTCGAGGTTAAAGCTATTACCATGCAATGGGGCATTCACGGAAGCACTATAGATAAAGCGTCGCTAGGTCAAATCCCCAAACGACTTATTCTCGGATTTGCAGATCTCGTTAAACGTATATGGAGTACAAGTACCTACAAAACCTATTCGATCAGATTTTGCTCGCAATAAACGGTATGTTGTAACAGAATTGTTACCATAACTTAAGACTCGGTACGGCCCAAAGTCCTGGGCGACGGCGCACCTCGTCGTCAGTCTTGTCTTATCGTGAAATCGAGGACTCCGTTTGCACCAACGACCATTCTCAGAGTCACCATGGCGTCCAACGAACAGCCGATCTACCAAGGACGTTTTTCTTGCTCGTCAGCACCCACCACGGACTGGCAACTTACTGCGACGTTGTAAGCGGCAATTAACCACTTCTATTTTCACATAGATCTCTAATTATTTATGTTTCACCCTTTCTCGGAATTCCGCCTACCAATTCTACCTCCTCGGCATAACCTCCGTAATACCTGCCGCCCAAGCCTGAAATCCTACATTTTTTCTATCTTAAAACTCCAAAAACCTGCCGAGGAAACGAACACAAGCCTAAAGTCAAAAGCTCACTCCACTACTCTTGACTTTATTATAACGAAAATTCATTTTAGACGCTAATTGATCCTTATGCATTGCCGTTTGCCTGAATTTACCTGCAATATTTATGGTAAGCATGATTTATATGATATGTGACATGATCTCTTATATATACTTTGATGTGTAATATGTACTCTGAATTTTAATATGCAATGATTTATGTTTATTTTTTCTCGCTAAATTGATATATAAGATATTTAATTAATGATTTAATTAAGAGGAGGAGAGGAGAGAGAACATGTTTCTACAATTGCAAGAGACTCCACGTGCTGGACGTATCGATTAGTGGGATGAGGCATCTAACTTGCTGTATATACAAATTGTACGGGGAAAATTTCTGGACTATGAACCCGGAACCTCTACCTCTAAGGGGATGGAAACTTCTAGATTACACGTGGATGAACCTAATAGAGAAACTCGTAAATTGATTAAAAAAGAAAAGGAGGACTCCACGAGCGGGATGTATTGATTAATAGGATGAGAGGTCTACGATTATTGACACATGGGTACTTTTAAGATACTGCATTGCAACCCGTTCTACGATGTTTGGATCAATGAATTCCCAAGATGAGGCGCCTGCTTGAAGTCTGGAATTATTGATTACACGTGGACAGCGAACAATGCACCTTTTCCACCCAGGGGGGTGCAAACTTCTAGACTTACACGTGGATGAATTGATATAAAAGGAAGGTCCTTTTCATTCTCAAGTCAGTCTGCAGTGCGGAGGGCACTGCTGATTCAACCTCTCGTCGGTAACTTTCAGAGCGGGTGCACTGCTGCCTTAAGGTCAGCACTAGTCTCCGGTCTCATGTTCAAGTTTAAGCAGTTGCAGTTCCAGTTCAGTTTCGATTAGTATTCAGTATGGAGGGCACTGCTGCCTCAATCTCTCCTCGGTAACCTTCAGTGCGGGTGCACTGCTGTCTGAAGGTCAGCATTAGTCTTCGGTCTCAAGTTTAAGTTTAAGCAGTTGCAGTTTCAGTTCCGCTCCGGACCTTCTTGCTGGAGGCCCGCAAATCTTCAAGTTGTAGTTCGGCAGTACTCTGTTCAAATTGTCAACTTGGAGTTAAGATTTTCACCTCACCTACGTGTGTGATTTTCGACTCAGTTCGATTCTACAGTGAAAAAGTTAACGGGCAAATTTAGAGTACTTGCATTTCTCGCAGTACAGTTCTTCTTCTAAATTCTGAACCCCTCAAACCTCCTAAATCCTCAACTGGGAATCATAAGAATCCTCAGGATCTGAGTTCAGCGCATCATCCTGTTTCCAGTCCAGTCTATAAGGATGAATCCTATAAACAAGGTCAATCAGTGAGAGGTCTCCGTTAGTCTCCAAAAATTCTTCCAAGGGCAAATGCAATTGATGTTCAATAAACCACTTGACATTATATAATTAATTTACTAGCAATACCCTAACCACCTTTGCGAGTTATCAACACTTTCCATCCTTGGGACATAACACAAAATTGGAATTTCGAATTAGGAAAACAGATTGCATATTTATACAGGGTGTCCTATCCATACGAATTTTAACGCGATTTAAAACTAAATGAAACTCAGGTCGAGTACAGTCAATAAAATAATGACTACCCCAACTAACACACAAAGCGAGCACGATAACTTGTATTTGGAAGGTGCCGCTGCACTTCCAATCCAAATCATCGATTTAAAGAATGTCGCCAGGAAACCAATAATCAGAAATATGGTCTCAACCACATCCCAAAGCACGGACACCATCCTAAAGGCGATTAATAAGTGCATAGGTCGCGGTAGAGGTTTCGTTAGGAATAACGAGGATTTACCTACAATAGGCGCGTCAGCCTCAAGAAATAAGTTGAGGCAATTAAATGACGAAACTCTCGAACGTCATTCCTTTTTAGAAAACAATACAAAATTTAAATTAATATCTAATAAACTTTTAGAAAGTGCAGAATACAATGAATACATGCATCAACAAAGGGAACGATTTTTAAAGAAAGGGCAAACAATTTCAGGATTTGATTAGACCCGTCAGCTCATAGCTCTTTTGAAAACAGACCAGAATAATATAGAAACTAGTTACAGGAAAAATAAAGGCGACTTTCGAAACAGGCAACTCTTACAATTTGATTTAAAGGAAAATTTACAAGAACCTCTCCAAATGTCTAACAATAATTTTAAATCGTAGCAGACTAAGAAATGACAATTTAAAATTACAAGATACTGATAACGAATCCCAAATTAGACAAAAAACCAAACATTTCCAGCCAGTTATTTTCCTTTCGGCATGATACAAACACTGTTTTAAACTATGAGTAATTGGCCAATTACATTCCGAAATGATAAAGTTGAAAGGTTTTCGAAGGAAATAAAACAAAAATTAAATTTTGTAACAAAATGTACATAAAACGGAACGATTTCGAAACTTTTGAGCAATTAGAAAATTTAGAAAAGGAATGGGAAATTAAGCTAGCCGAATCAAAAATTCAAGGGCAATTTTTACAAATAAAAGAACATAAAATTTAGGATAAAAATGAACAAAAGCGCAATAACGGTAATGGATATAAAAATAATTCCAAAAATAATAAGGAAGAGGCTTAAGCGTGTGGGACAAGGGAGTCAGACGGACCTCGGCCTGCCTGTGTATGGATATGGATGAAAGGATACCAATAAACGGGCTCACCTGGTGTGTATGATTGCAGTATGGTAGACGGGTGAAAGAGCCTACCTAACACGGGCCTTCCAGATCCCTGTGTGGAGGTTCCTCCCGGACCGATAACCAGTTTTGGAATCGGGATGGGAATGACCTACGGCCCGCACAGCGAACAAGAAACAGCCCTCCGTTGGTATGCTGGCCCCCAAACGGGTATTCATTGAGTGTCTCACTAAATGTGGCCACCCCCCTAAGCCATGGGTGTAGAGTGATCGTGTACGTGGCACTATGGCACCTAGGGTTACGAAGGTGTCCTAACGGCCTCTCGGGGACACCGGAGAGTAAGTACTCTTACCCTTGCATACGGGGCTCTGCTGCTCGTAAGATCAAAATGAACACGCTAAAAAACAAACACTCAAAGTAAGGCGGTAGGGAGGTGGCTACGCGG
>CAKNWT010293176.1:0-25479 GCA_932066315.1 Andricus coriarius | reverse complement strand
TCGCAATTGGTTGATGTTATATGCTGAGAAGGTCACCAGTCTATTCGAGTTTTATATTTTTATTTAACTATTAGATCATTTTTACGTTCTTAATATCTTATAAGTGTATGTAATAATTTTGTATAGACGTAGAATTATCCCATTGTATTACCAAGGCTGTCTATAATTTGTAAAAAGTTTCACTCATGTTAATGTAAAATATTAAAAATTTAGACTTTTTCTATTCATTAGGTTTGACATTACTCTTGATATTGTAAACATGTCATTGTAAGCATGTGCAATATGTTTTAATTTATAATTATTCAAATAAAAATATGACCAATTAACCAAGATTAGAGTTCTTAAATTCTCGAGAATTTAACCCTCAATTACCCCACGTATTTTAGTATACGTTGTTACCCCACGGGGGTCAAAAAGACCCGGTCCGTCTTCTCAGGTTTGTATCTCAGCGAAAAATCGGTTAATTGAAGTCAATTTTTTTTTGACTGGAAAGATTTTTTTGTGCTCTAAAAGGAACTGCTAAAGAAAAAAATGTAAAATAAAAATGGTAAAAGTTGTATCAGAATTTAAAAATAAAATTTGTTTACAAAATCTTGGAATATTTTTTTTTTCAAAATCATGTAATTCTCAGTCATGTGAAGATAAAAGTGTTTATATGTAGTGATTTTAAAAGCTCAAGAGTCACACTTGTAAATAATGTAGGTGACATAATGATCGGATTTAAAGAGTATAATTATTGCATTAGGTGAAAATTGCGAAAAATTGCGAAACGTATAAAATTCTTCCTTGACACAAAATTATGCAATATGTATAAAATGGGGTGAAAATTAAAAAAAAAACGAGGAAATGCATAAAAAAACGGTTAATTTATTTAATTTTCGGATATACAATTCTTATTTTAGTGTCCGCAATATTGGCACAGTTTTGCAGTATGTTCACGGTACCACGTTTGCAATGTGTTTGCAGCACTTCGAGTGTGAGAACGCGTCTCCATTTTCCTATCTGGAAAATAAGAAAAATATTGACTTTTTTCATTCAAATTTCTATAAAATAATAATATTAACTTTTTTATTAATTAATTAAGTTGAAAGCTCATATTATCATTTTTTCACAAATATGAGAAAAATATTGTATTTTTTATTTCAAATTTCTATAAAATAAGAAAAATATCAACTTTTAAATTACAAAATTTAGTTGCAAACTCATATTATTATCATTTTTTTCACAAATATATAGTCCTTTTTCCTGTGATACACGAGAGGCCTTGCCTCACGACCAGTCTCTCTCAATGGATGTTTCCGGGGAGAAATTTCTATAAAATATAAAAAACACAACATTTCAATAATAGTTTAATCTTGCGTCACACAAAACCTACTTTAATTTTATTATTGGACACAAAAAAAATATTTAAATAAAGAATTTACTTACTTTCTGTATTTCTCTCCAGATCAATTTTTGTAACGTTGTTACCCCACGGGGGTCTAAAAGGCACAAATCAAACTTTCAAACTGTCGCTTTCGTCGTCACTAATCGAACTGAGTCTGCACATGGGTTCAGCATGGACTAGAACCTTTAAATTTTTTTCCCCCCGGGTCCTGACCCGCTCCCCTAGCATATACAGAAATGGGACCGCTTTCAAAAACCCTCTGGGTCATTTTGACCCCCGTGGGGTAACTGAGGTAACTGAGGGGTAACTAAGTTTGGGTTATATAACGGAGAATATGACAGAATTTAGGAGAATTTAAAAGAATTTGAGAGAATTTATGATTTTTATCAATATTTTAATTATTTACGTTATGTACATAGTTACTTTTAAGTTATTTACTTATACAAATATATTTATAAATAAAGAAAAATGCATAGAAGTTTTACTGCTAAAATATTCAAATTTTGTATTGTAAACTATTTAAATTTGAATTCACCGCCAATTTATCGAAAATTGAGTTGAAATTTAAAGTCATGTTGACTTTGGGATCGTTCGTAATATAACCGACTCAGAACTCTAACAAAGAATATTGGATAAATTTTAGCCAGTCTATAGATAAAAATGGTTAACACTTCTTTCTTCCTTATATTATACTTTAATGCTGATAGGGGACCTCTAAATGTTATCCGGTCGGTTTCTCTTTTTACACAGCTTATTTAGATATTATAAGCTACCAACAGTATGTTTGTCTGCTTGGATTTGACGAAATAATGGTTTTTTACTTATAAAATGAATCACCCTGCTGATTATGGAAGAAGCCTTGACGCAGTCCATTATTACGGAGTGGGGGAACCGCTGCTGTCGGCCGAGTGCTCGTACCAGAATTTAATTGACTCATTCATATTGAAAAAAAGTTTAAATATCTCAGCAACCAATTGACGTATTAAGATATTTTTTTTTATTCGAGCTAGCTTTCCGTGGTACTAACAGATCTATTTATGATTTCTCAAGAAAATTAGATCTACTGTCTGCAATGTACAACTGTTTTATTTATCTTATTTAATTTTGCCAACAATTTATCTTTTATTAGATTTTCTGTAAAATGTACCATATTGTTTACAAAATCTACATTTGAAAAATTAATACTCAGTGGGGAGATTGTATTAACCCTCGATGAAAATAATTGTTCATAATATTGAATGTTGATTTTGGCCTTAGGGTCGGAATAAATAATTCATTTAATTTTTTATTCAACCGAACATTTCGGCGCTCGATGGTGACCCTCATAAGTGGTTAATTTTTATTCCGGAAAAGATAGTTACAAAAAAATATTTACCAGGGACGCAGTGTAAGAATGTAGTTTAAATAAAAATATTACTTCAAATTAGGTTTAGTGCCGTCTTGACAAATTAATAAAATAAAGTTTGTAATATAATACAAGGATCTAGTGCAGTCCTGAGTAATAAGAACTTTGGTAACTTTGGTACAGTTCTCAGAAATTAATAAATGTTTTGTCCTTATAATAGTATGGTGAACTTATTTGTTATAAGCAGCAAATAAAATTTACAATGCAATAAAATTAACTGGCAAATCTGGAATTTTATCCAAATTTGAAATTCGAATTGTAATTGATCAGATTTTTGTCAACCAACTTTGTGAAAATCCCAATGCGTATGCATTCTGACAGGCTGAAATATGGAACAGTTCAGTTTGGACGTCTATTTCGTTTGAAAAATGCATGAAAAATGATGCCTTGGTTAGTGTTCTTTAACGGCTTAACGCGATAAGTACAATGAAGCTTTTTCACCATAGAGTTTTGTAAGAAGAGGAAAAGTGGACCTTTCTTGAAGACATCGGGGTAAGGAGTCAGTTGGCTTATTGTACAGGAAGGGACAACTATAAAAATTTTAGAGAAACCACTCTTGGATACATATACATAATGTTAGAGCAAAGTTATTTGTTGTCGATTTTAATTTTATTTTACTTAGTTATCTTGTTGTTAATAAAATATTTTACCATCAACAAAAATTTTTTGATTCAACCAAGTCGTATTCTAAGTGTTGAAAAGTAATCTTATTACCTGAAACTTCATCTTTTTCGTTCGAATTTCATTTCTTTGACTGAAAATTTAACTATTTTGTCGAAAATTTGTTTTTTTTAAAACATTTTTTAAGTGAAAATTCAACTATTATATTTTTGGTATTTTATCTAAATGTAGAAAAGTAATTTTTCAATTGAAACTTCATCTTTTTTGGTACAAAATTCATTTCTTTTGTTCAAAATTTCACTGTTTTATTAAAAATCTGTTTTTTTAAAACATTTTTTAATGTGAAAATTTGACTATTATACCAACAACAACAAAATGTTGGTTGATTCATTTGAATCGTATTCTAAGTGTAGAAAAGCAATCCTGTTAATTGCAACTTTATCTTTTTGGTTTAAATTTCATTTCTTTGGTTGAACATTCAACTATTTTGTTACAAATTTGTTATTTCATACATTGGATGATGGATTGCTGACTTATTTATTGATAATATGTCACCTAAGAGTTTACATGAACTCCGTTTCTTACAAGACGATCTACAAACTTTATATTATTTTATCCTTACTATTCACAAATATTTACGACTATTGCCGTCAATTCTTACATCTATCTCCGTAATTCTATACTCATATTGCGCAATTTTAGTGTCGGAAGAGTGAGCTTTTTCCTTCACTTTCTTCATCTCTTCTATCTCATTCTCATTTTACCATTTTTCCACATCCATTCTTCCATTCTTTCTCATTCGCCCCCTTATCCCCCTCCAACTCCCTCATCCACTCCTCACCCATTCCATCCTCCCGTAGAATATTTACCACATTCTCTTGCCAGCTTCCTTTATCTTCCATTCATCTCCTACGTCCTGCCCATACTCCCTTACCTCGTTTATCCTGCTATTCTGGTCCATCTTTCCATTATTTATCTTTCCTTGTCCCTTCTCACCAATTCCTCATTGCTTACTCCATTCCCCTTTCCTATGTCTCTAGCTCTAAAAAACTCCCTCCTTTCTTCTTTTCATCTTGTTAGTTCTACCGTTATTCCTCTCCTTTCTTCTACCTCCTTCAAACACTTTTACGCTAACTCTTCCCCCCCCCCCTTCTCACTCTTAACTTTATTACAAAGTGCCATGCTCTCTTACCCGTTATAGTCCTTAATTTATCCCTCTTTGTTTCTTCTCTCACCATATCTCTCACTTTATATACCTTTCTTGTAAACTCCATCTCTTTCCTTTCCTTTCACCACCATATCTCCACTCCATAATCTAATACTGGCCATACCAACGTATCAAATAACCACAATCTCCTTCTCCAATCTTTTTTTAACCTTCTTTTTCCTATTCCCCATATCTGTTTCATTATCCTTGCCGCTTTTTTTATCTTTTAAATTATATGAGCTCTATGATCTTCATTCATTTGCAAGGTATATCCCAAATACTTAAACTCCTTTACTTCTTCTAACTTTACTCCCTTCCATCTCCGAGTCCATTCTTTCTTTCTTCCCCCTCCGTTTCTAAACCTCATTATCTTTGCCTTTTCTACATTTAAATTCAATTTTCTCCCATCTAAATATTTCTCCCATCCTGTAATTAAGCCCGTCATCCCTTCTTCATCCTCTGCCAATGTATATATCTTTTCTTCTGACATCCTAAATCCTCCCCATCTCCATCTTTTTCTCTTCATTTCTTCTTCTAAATCTGAGAATAATGTATTAAATAAAAGTGGGCTCAGAGGACATCCTTGCCTTACCCCTCTCACTAACCAAATTTTATCTCTCTGAAAATGTCCGATACTTTCTTTATTAAGCACTCTCGTATACCCGTTTTCACCATAACTTTTTCTATCTCGACTCGGTCCAAGGAATCAAACGCCGTTTTTAAGTCTACCAATATTGCTATCCTTGCCCCTTTCCACCTTTTACTCCTTTTATTTATCAGATAATTCAGAACATATACATTGTCCATCACGCCCATCGCTTTTCTAAACCCCGTCTCCCCCCCGATCTTTTTCTCTTTACATTTCTCATCCCATCCATTTCTGTCCTCTCCTTTACTAACTTCTTCTTTGCTTGTACTTTCTAATCCTCTTTTTATTTCTCCTATCACCATTTTCATCTCTTCGTCCACATTTCCCTCTTCCATTTTGATATTTCTAACCTTTTCTTTTAACTGTTCTTTTCCTTCCATTGACCAATCCCCTTTTTCTGCTCTGTTCACCTTCGCTTCCTCTTTATCCATATTGTTATCACTTTTTTCTCCGCCTAATATAACTATTACGGGAAAGTGATCCGAATCTACATAATCCCCTACCTCTAGTTTCTTGTGCTTCTCTCTTACCTCATCGTCCACTATTACATAATCAATTAATGTTCCCCTTGCTTCTCCTGAGCGTGTATATTCCCTTTGCTCATCTCCCTCTATATTTCCGTTTAAGGTAAATAAAGCTCCAAGCACTTTAACCATTTCTTTCCTTCCCCGTTCAGTATCTTGTTTTTGGATTTTCTTCCCCCCTCCCGCCCCATTCCCTTCCTTGTCTATCTCATGTTCTCGCATTGAAATCTTCCCCTATTATAAGCTTAATCTCTTCTGTATTTTCTACCATCATTTCTTTCATCTCCTCTGATTTCTCCTGCATATCCCCGTTGGCATAAACTCCCACCAGCCTCTGGTCACTTAATGCTTTAAAAATGAAGGAAGATAGTCGCATGTAGCGCCTCATAGCGGTGTTTCGGATCCCTAAGATGATAATAATAATAATAATAATTTTTAAATTAACTTAAAAAGTAAATTATATTTTAAGAAACCAAGAAATAATGAATAAAAATACATAAATGATTATTAAAATAATTATTTATGGATTTCTAATTATTTTTCTCTTGGTTTTTAAATAAAATTGTGTTTTATAAAGAACTGACAGTGAAATGATAAGAAAATGTTTTAAGGTTTAAAGTGGTATTTATTTTTAACTTTTAGCAACATTTGCCCATCTATAGGAAAATGATGAGCTTTTTCTCGACGCGTTGATGGACAATCTAATACATAACACTTCTGTTTGTCACTTGGAATCTGTCAGGGTTTTATGGTTAAATTTTCGATCAAACGAATTTGCTGAAATTTACCGAAATAACTGTCAAATTCAAAAATCAAAACAAAGGACGTAGGGAGGGAAAACCACAACGCCGTCTAGCGGTGTCTCAAAGCAGGATCAGAATATGATACTTCAAGTTTGGCTATCTAGTGACCAGAGGCTGACTCCCACTATCTTCCACTTCTCTCCTCCCATATTTACCTCTTGTACTATTATTCCTTCATTTTGCTCTTTCCCACCTTTCTTATCCTTCCCTATTATACATTTGTTCCTTACTTCCATCACCATTCCTCCCATTGCTCTGCCTTTTTTATGTTTCCTCTTTGCATGTTGAATTTGCCATTTGTAACCTCTTGGCAACCTTCCCCTTACTCTTTCCCGTCCCTTCTCATCTAGCCACTTCTCCATCATTACTACTACATCCCATTGTGCCAAGTTTCTCATAAACTCCCTATCCTTTCTCTCAAATCCTGCTTTATTCCAGTAACATATCCCCTATCCTTCCCTAGTTTCTTTTCTTGACTCTTTTTGCTTCTTACTATTTCTTATTTTCCTATCTCCCCTTCCTTTCTCTCCTAGTTTTCCGGTACTACTAACTCTTCTCTTTCTTCATCCCAATGCCACCATACACCTTCTATCTATATTCTGCCATACTTAAGCGACGTTTTTCCCCCTTACGCCTTTCGCCTTCCGCTATTTGCCTTAACTTATACTGCATAATCCTTTCTACCCATGTCAAATTATCCTCTATTCTCTCCGTGCTTCCATATAACAATTTTTTCTTTGTCATCACTTCCCTCTTGTGTTCCCATTTCTTTAGTTTTACTAGTACCATTTTTTCTCCTCTTCGCGTTACTTTTCCTACACTTCGCATTTCCTCCATCTCTACTTTAGCATCTATCTTTTTTAGTACATCCTCCACTCCTTCCCTCAATTCCTTCCCTTCTAATCTTAGTCCCTTTATCACTACGTTTTTCTTTATTTTATCTTTTTCTTTGCTTTCTCATCTTATTTCCCTTAGCCTTATCTTCTCAATACGTCTATTCTCCCCTTCACCAACTCCCGGTTTGATTTTTCAATCTTTACGATCCTATCTTCGAACTGTGCTACCTTTTTATTATGCTCATCCTGGATTTCTAATCTCTGTTCTAAAGTCTGCATCCTTTTTCCGAATTTTCCGAAACTTCTTCCCATTTTCGCGTTTTTTTTTCAAGTTCCGCTATTTATTTCCTAATCTCTGGTTTTATTTCCTCTCTTCCTGCCTTTTTTCGTTCATCTGTATTACCTCTATCATCATTCCTCGCAATTCTTCTGGCTTTAACTTTTCAACTTCTATTGGCCCTCTATGTTCAACTTTGTCTTTGTTTTCCTCCTTGTCTTTCTCCCCCGCTCTAGTTGATCCTTTCCCGGTAGTGTTCTGATCATTTTCGGGTTTTTTAGTGTGGATCCTACCTCTATCTTGTCTTCACTACTTCCTCTTTCCGCCCTATCCCTTTTCGTATTTATGAATGGTTCGATGGAGCCTGAAATGATCAAAACGATTCGAAGCAATCTCTGTCCGTATCGTCTTACGTAACTTAAGTAGCTTCTGTCTCCACGGCGCTACCTCACCCCGCTACTCGGCTGCACCTATCTTCCCACCCTGCTCCTCACGTTAAACAACTTAACATCTCAGCCCACCCAAAATAATCTTAAACTCTCAAAACATTATACAACTCTTCAATTTATTTATTTTTAACGTACAAACTCTCATTCATAAAACCTTATAACAAACTCCTCCCATTAACTCACCTCAGATTCCACTGCAAATTCAATACAATTAGCTTTTACTTTAGTATTCTGTTTTTTTTTTCTAAAATAGTTGTGTTTTTAAAATCAAAACGATGGTCTTCTATCCATGTATGGTTTGTCATGGCTGTCCATTTGTTTGGGGAGTTTTTAAACGTCTTTTATGTGTTCTGTTATGAGTGTATGTAGCGGTCGGTTTGTGCTGCCTGTGTATACTACCTCACAGTCAATGCAGGGGGTGCTGTAGACAACATTTGGAGTTTTTTCTTTCGGAATTGGATCCTTTTTTATTTTAAAATTGGTTTCTGATAAATCTTGAACATACGGTAAGGGTATGTACCATCGTTTTGATTTCAAAAACACAACTATTTAAAAAAAAAACAGAGTACTACAGTAAAATAATGATTTTAGAAACGGCTCATATAGTCAGCTATCTATCAGGAATCAATCAAAGAACAGGCGCGTAGATTTGGTTGAATCAACAACAGTTCTTGTTTGTATAATAGTTAAATTTTCACTGTAAAGAATGTATAAAAAAAGGAATTTTTAACCAAATAGTTGAATTTTCAATCAAAGAAATTAATTTGGAACCAAAAAACGAAGTTTCAACTAATAAGATTACTTTTCTACATTTAGATAAAAGACTTTTTGGTTCAAATTTCAATTCTTTGGTTAAGAATTCGTTTTTTAAAAAATTCTTTAAAGTGAAAATTTAATTACAGTAGAAGTCCGATAAGTTTCTCTTTTCGGGGCTGTAGGGGCGGGAAATTCCAGGAATTGCGGACTTATCGGATGCCCCCTCTAGTAGCACGATATTAGGTGCGCGCATGCGTAAGAATGATGGGCAAATCATAAGCGAAATGTAGTGGGTGAACCCCAATTGGTGTGCATGTCGTGCGTGTGATGACATTTTAAGGGGAGCGTACACTGAACGGACGGCAACTTATCGGACTTCTACTGTATTATACAAGCAAAAAATTTTGTTGATTCAACCAAATCGTATTCTAAGTGTAAAAAAGTAATTTTATTAATTGAAATTTCATCTTTTTGGTTAAAATTTTAATTTTTTTGTTGAAAATGTAACTATTTGGTTGAAAATTCGTTTTTTTAAACATTCTTTCAAGTGAAAATTTAACTTTCATACAAACAAAAAATTTTGTTGATTCAATGAAATCGTATTCAAATGGTAGAAAAGTAATCTTGTTAGTTGTAATCTTTCATCATTCATCTTTTTCGTTCCATTTCTTTGGCAGAAAATTAAACTATTTTGTTGAAAATTTGTTTTTTCAAACATTTTTCAAGTGAAATTTTAAGTATTATAGTTTTGGTATTTTGTTTTTTATCTAAATGTAGAAAAGTGATCTTATTAGTTGAAACTTAATCTTTTTTGGTTCAAAATTAATTTCTTTGATTGAAAATTCGTTTTTTTAAACATTTTTTTAAGTTAAATCTTAACTATTATATCAACAAAATTTTGGTTGATTCAACCAAATCGTATTCTAATAGTAAAAAAGTTATCTTATTAGTTGAAATTTCATCTTTTTGGTTCAAATTTCATTTCTTTGGTTTAAAATGTTACTATTTAGTAGAAAATTCGTTTTTCAAACATTTTTGAAGTGAAATTTCAACTATTATAATGTTGGTATGATGTCTTTTATCTAAATGTAGAAAAGTAATCTTGTTAGTTTAAACTTCGTTTTTTTTTGTTCCAAATTCATTTCTTTGGTTGAAAACTTATCTATTTTGTTTAATTTTCGTTTTTTAAAACATTTTTTAAGTGAAATTTTAACTATTATATTTTGGTATGTTGTCTTTATACTCAAGGTTAAAATTTGCTGTTTTCTGAAAGAGGGAAATAAAATGTTGACAAATTCTCAACGTCTGTCCTTTGATTGAATGGTGATAGATTGCTGACTATATGAGCCGTTTCTAAAATCATGCTTTTACTGTAGTATTCTGTTTTTTTTTTTCTAAAATAGTTGTGTTTTTAAAATCAAAACGAAGGTACATATCTTTACCGTATGTTCAAGGCTTGTCAGGAAAAATGTCTAGCATTCTCAAACCATTTAACCTTAAAATAGCGTTCCGAAATGTTGATGACCTCAAAACAATTTTCAAATCACAAAAGGATCCAATTCCGAAATAAAAAACGTCTACATGCACGCATAACACAATACATAAAAGACGTCTACAAATCCCCAAATAAATCGACAGTAATGACAAAACATGCATGGATAGAAGACCATCGTTTTGATTTTAAAAACACATCGATTTTAGAAGAAAAAAAACAGACGTAAGGGAAAAGTAACGTGGCTTAAGTATGGAAGAATACATATAGAAGGTATATAGTGGGATTGCGATGAAGAAAGAGAAGAGTTATTAGTGCCGCGAAACTAGGAAATAAAGGAACGGGAGATAGAAAAATAAGAAATAGTAAAAAAACAAGAAGAGACGAGAAAAGAAAGTAGGGAAGAATGGAGGATATTTTACTGGAATATAGCGGAGTTGGAGAAAAAGGATAGGAAAAGATTAAAGGGAAGGTTGCCAAGAGGTTACAAATGGCAAGTTCCAAATGCAAAGATGAAAAATAAAAAAGGGAGAGCACTGGGAGGAATGGTGATGAGAGTCAGGAATGAATGTATAACAGGAACGGATAAGAAAAGGAGGAAAGAGCAAAAAGAAGGAATAATAGTACAAGAGGTAAATATGTGAGGAGAGAAGTGGAGGATAGTGGGGGTTTATGTGAACGAGGATATGCAGGAGAAATCAGAGGAGATAAAAGAAATGATGGAAGAAAATAAAGAAGAGATTAGGCTTGAGACGGTTCAAACCGTCACCGCGCCGGCTAATATAAGCACATAATTAGAGACGAAATATAAGTCAGCTGATTAGCTGAAAATCAATAAATCCGCGTGATCAGCTGTGCACGAGGAGCAGAAAAGTGACAGCGATAAGAAATAGACAGATAGCAACACAAAATTCAAGTTTAAGAGATTTAGGTCAGTAAGGCAAGCAGAAAATCAATGAACGCGCGCAAGCAGACCCCAAGAGTAGGGAGACGAGCGGGACCGAACATACATGGTACCATTCGATTGAAACGGCGCGATCGAGTCTTCGCTTGCGATCCAACCCAGCAGGAGAACGGATTTCTTAGAACCATAGCCAGGCTAGCTGGAAGTGAAGCAACCGAGGCGCTTGCAAAGAGGCTCTCTGCTTTGCACATCATTTTGGACGACAATATCCAGGAGACGAATCTCATGTTTTTAATTTGATAAATTCTGTTACTCGCTCGAACATTGGTTTACATCACCAAAATAGAATTTTAACTTACTCAAACTCATAATGGGGACGGGAACAAATATACTCTTCCGAGATTGAGGAGGAAGGGAATGGGGTGGGGGAGAGCGAGGCAGAAAATCAAAAGACAAGATACTGCGTGGGGACGGAAAGAAATTTTTAAAGAGTTTGGAGGAATTGGGATGGTTTATCATGAACGGAAATATAGAGGGAGATGAATAAGGGGGATATACATGCTCAGGAGGAGCAAGGGGAACGGTAATTGATTATGTAATAGTGGACGATGAGGTAAGATTCGGATCCCTTTCCCGTAATAGTGACATTAGGGGGAGAAAAAAGTAATAACAATATGGATAAAAAGAAAGCGAAGGTAAATAGAGCATATAAAGGGGATTGGTCAATGGAAGGAAAAAAATAGTTCAAAGAAAAGGTTAGAAATATCAAAATGGGAGAGGGAAATGTGGACGAGGAGATGAAAATACTGATAGGAGAAATAAAAAGAGGATTATAAAGCACAAGCAAAAAAGGTGTTATAAAGGAGGGGACAGAAATGGATGGGATGAGGTATGTAAAGAGAAAAAGGAGGTCAGAAAGGAATGAAGAAAATGGAGAAAAGAAAAAAGTAGTAGAGAAGAATATATGAGAAAAAAAGGAGTACACTGAGTTGTGTTATCAAAAGAAAGAGGAGGAGAATAAAAGGTTTGAGGAAGAGGCGGGGAAGGCTAGGAAGGAAGAAGAGGTTTGGAAGGTAGTAAATAGAGAGAGAAAAGGAAGAAAAAGAGTAAATCAGGATAATGAAATGGTAGAATGGAAAAAATATTTTATAGATTTGCTACGAGGGGTAGAGAGAAAGTTATGAAACGGGGAAAATATGGTAGAGAAAGAGATGAGGAAGAGTACATAACAAGGGAGAAAATAGTCAAGGTGTTACGAGTAATGAAAGATGGAAAGGCACCTGGTATAGATGAGATTCCAACTGAAGTCTGGAAATATCGGGTACCTATTGTGAAGAAAGGCAAAGGAAAGGAGGTTGAAGATTATAGGGGTGTAACGCTGATCAAGCAAAGATATGAATTTTGAACCAAAAAAAATGAAGTTTCAACTAATAAGATTACTCTTCTACATTTATGTAAAATACAACATACCAAAAATATACTTATTATAATTTGACTTGAAAAATGTTTGAAAAAAACATATTTTCAACAAAATAGTTCAATTCTCAACCAAAGAAATGAAATTTCAACCAAAAAGATGAAATCTCACCTAATAAGACTACTTTTCTACACTTAGAATACAATTTAATTGAAGCCACCAAAAAAATTTTGTTTTATTTGATTTATTGATAGATAGAATAAGCCCAACAGCCAGAGGCCATTTACAGAGCTTCAAAAGTATATTGTATTACCTATATTTATAATAACTAGAGCCTGATACGCGCGCGACCAATGTATTTCCATGTAATTATTTTACTTTGAAATTAATTTTAATAAAATACCTTGAAATAAAGAATAAATAATTGTGCAACTCTAAACATTTTCATGCAACTTTGGAAAAAAACCTATAAAATTTCGGCGCGTACAAATTTTCATAGAAATACACATGATCTGATCTCGACTCGAGCAGAGTCCAGATGTCAAGTCATTTCGAGCGCGCAGAGCACTCGGATGGATGACCATCTGGGACGTATACGACTAAGTTACTGTGTATTTGCTGCGTTTTAACCTCGGTCTTAACTAATGTCGAGCAGAAGGTTTGACGGGAGGGTTAATTACTTCGACAAATTGTCAAACTCTTAATTTCTTCACGGAAATATTTTAAATAATTATTAAATCTTGGAAACTTCAAGAGCATAATAGAAAGAAGTCATCGGAAAGATATTCTTAGTTAATTCTGTAAGAAATTCACCCTATTCGTTGAAAAATATCCAAATTCTGATTTTTGTTATGAAAGTTGCTTAAACAATTAATAATTCTTGTAAATTTGCAAAACAACATAGAAAAGAGCATCCGAAAGACAATCTTAGTTGACTCCGTAAAGAAATTGTGTATATTCCTTGAAAAATACCCAAACTCTGAATAGGTTTATGAAAAATATTTAAATAATTAATAATTATTGTGAATGTGCAAAGTAATGTACGAAATTCTTATTTCAAATACCTACTTTTTTGCTTCCGTAAAAAAATGGAGCCGATTCCTTTGAAAATAGAAAAACTCTGAATATGTTTAGGAAAATAGATTAAATAATTAATAATTATTATAAATTCACGAAGCATCGTTAGAAATAGTCATCGAAAAAGCATTCTTAGTTGCCTCGGATTTGCTGATGAAAATTATTTAAATAATTAATAATACTTGGGAATTTATAAAGTATCAAAGAAAAAAGTTATCAGAAAGATATTCTTAGTTAATTCTGTAAGAAATGTAGCCTCTTCGTTGATAAATAACCAAACTCTGAATTTGTTTATGTGAATTGCTTAAATAATGAATAATTCTCTTAAATTTACAAAGAAACATACCCAAACTCTGAATATGTTTATAAAAATTGTTCAACTGAATAATAATTATTGCTAATGTGCAAAGTAATGTAGGAAAGTCTAATTGGAAATACCTACTTTCTTGTTTCCGTAAACAAATTGAGCCTATTAGTTTCAAAATAGCTAAACTCTCAATTTGTTTCTAGAAATTGTTTTAATAATTATACTTGAGAATACTTGAGAATACTTGAGAATTTACAAATTATCGCAGAAAAAAGTCATCGGAAAGATATTCTTAGTTAATTATGTTAAAAAATGTAGCCTATTTGTTAAAACATGCCAACTTCTAAATTTGTTCATGAAAATGGTTTAAATCATGATTAATTCTTGAAAATTTATAAAGCAACATAGAAAAGAGTCATCAGAAAGACTTTTCATATCAACATCGAAAAAATTAATCAGGAAGATATTCTTGATTAATTCTATGAAAAAATTATCCTATTCATTAAAAATAGCCAAAATATGAATTTGTGAAGCAACCTAGAAAAAGAGTCTTCGGAAAGACATACTTAGTTGACCCCGTAAAGAAATCGTGCCTATTCCTTTAAAAAAAGCCAAGCTCTGGATATGTTGATAAATACTGTCTGAATAATGTAACGTGGTGGCCAACCACCCGTTATGGATCCTTCCCCAGCTTTTCAGAAATAAACAAATAGATCTTGATTACTCCCATGGCCGGCACAAGCTCAAAATAGAAATTAAATTTAGTGATAAGATCCTATTAAAACATCGGTTGTGAGGAATGAGAGAGAACTTTATTTTTTTTTTGAGAACAATTACATAGCGAGCTATTTAAGTTACAATTAAATGATGAAATTATATTTAACTTGTCACCAGTAATTAAGTAAATTAGGTACCTGGAGTCATAAAGTAAGGAACACCTGACGTCCTACATTAATCTCCGGAATCAGAGTCCATTTCTTTGGAAAATCCGGCAGGGAAAAACACTACCATCCACTCCGATGACCCCACATTCGCACTATCTCCCTATCACCGGGTTGACGTCACTCTCACGTACTCACGGTCACTTACTCATCACAGGGCCCATGGGGATGTCGAGCAAACCACTGCCTATTAATCCAAGTCTCAAGGATTCGTAAAATAACTGGTAGCCATGTCAGGCTCGACACTTGTCAAAACACGGAGGCAGCCATTACACCGGCCGGCGTTCCACATACCGTAACGGCGGACCGAATTCCATCGACCAGAGTCCCAGAAATACAGCTTGAGAGGGCAGCACCGACTGGACCAAGAATTGTGGTGCGAGAGGGCAGGGATTGGCGAGGAGAGGACGCCGGAGAGTTCAGTTTCGTGTCGGCCATCGGCAAGTTAAGAGTTTTTAGTAGAGAGAGAAGTAGCCACAAAATTTACTTGAAAGAGTCCATTTTGTTCTGCCGGAATGGCATCGAAAAATAAAGGGACTCTGCGATTCCGGGACTGAGGTAGGCGTTGTCACTTTCATTTACTCTGGGTTTGTTATTTTGTTCTTGAGATGAGGATGTTTGGAGTGTGTTGTCTTTTGTTATAGCATGGGTAATGAGAGCCTAAATTCTGGGTTAAATGTCAACCACCATTAGTAACGTTAGAAGATAAAATAGGTCTGAAATTTCCGGCTGACGCCATGTTGAATGTAAAAGACCCATCAGTGTAGGTTAAGCAAATTTTCGTGTTCTTAAATTAAGCAGTACAAAGTGAAGAATTAAGAAATGTTAATGATAGTTTGGTTTTGAATCCCTTTTATACTAAATTCACATGCCAACCATGTCATATTTACCACTGTAATTTAAACTTTCATAGATTTATTATATCCTTCTTTTTTTAACTAAATTTTTTTGGAGTTCTTTTCTCGCCCCCGCGAAATCCCTCTCCCTGAGTTAGGGACTTATTATAAGAGGTTATCTATTTCCAAATTTTCGCGTGTGTGAACATTTTAGGAGTGACGCCGAAGAGGTGTCTGGCGCCTAACGAATACCGGACAACAATTTTTGTCCCTACGTTGCTGCTGCCGTTTCGTGGCGATGCTCCCAGCTTATGTCCCATAAGACTGGGAAAGTCGTTACAATAATTAATAATTACTGTAAATTTTCCAAGCATCATACATAGGAAAGAGGTATTTGAAAAACATTTATGATTGATCTCGTAAACAAATTGAGCCTATTCATTGAAAAATTGTCAAACTTTTAATTTTTCAATCGAAATTGTTCAAATATCTCATAATTCTGGTAAATTTATAAAGAAAAATAGAAAAGAGTAATCAGAAAGATATTCTCAGGCACCTCCGTAAACGAATTGTGCCTATTCCTTGAAAAATACCTAAACTCTGAATATGTTTATAAAAACTGTTCAAATAATTCATAATTATTGTAAATGTGCAAAATATCGTAGAAAATAGTTATTGGAAATACATTCTTTCTTGATTCCCTAAACTAATTGATCCTGCTTGTTGAAAAATGGCCGAGCTCTTAATTTGTTTACAAAAATTTTTTACATAACTAATAAGTCTTGTAAATTTGCAGAGCAATATAGGAACAAGTCATCGGAAATATATTCTTATTTAATTCTGTTAAAATTGAGCCTATTCCTTGCATAATAGCCTAACTCTCAATATGTTTATAAAAATTGTTTAAATAATTAATAATTACTGTAAATTTGCAAAGTACCGTAGAAGAGAGTTATTGGAAATACATTCTTGGTGATCCCGTAAATAAACTGAGCCCAGTCATTGAAAAATTGCCCAACTCTTAATTTGTTGAAATAATTAATAATTATTGTCAATTTTCAAAGCATCATCGCACAATGCATCGGAAAGATATTCTTAGTTAATTCTGCAAAAAATTGAGCCTATTCGTTGAAAAATAGCATGAAAATTGTTTAAATTGTTAATAATTATTGTAAATTTACCAAGCAACATAGATAAGAGTCATCGGAAAGATATTCTTAGTTGACTCCTTAAATAAATTCTTTGCAAAATAGCCGAAATCTGAATATGTTTATGAAAATGGTTGAAATAATTAATAATTATTGTATATTTGCAAAGTATCGTGAAAAATAGTTATTGGAATTACATTCTTTCTTGATACCCTGAACTAATTTATCCTATTCGTTGAAGAAAGGCCAAGCTCTTAATTTGTTTATGAAAATTGTTTAAATAATTAATAATTCTTGGAAATTTGCAAATCATCATACAAAAAAGTCGTCGGGATGATATTCTTATTTAATTCTGTAAAAACATGTAGCCTATTTGTTAAAGAAGAGTCAAACTCTAAATTTTTGTATGAAAATTATATAAATTATTATTAGTTCTTGTAAATTTACAAAGTAACGTTAAAAAGAGTCATCAGAAATACTTTTCATAGCATCGTAGAAAAAAGTAATCGGAAAGATATTCTTAGTTGAAGCTTTAACAAATTGTGCCTTTTCATTGGAAAATAGCCAAACTCTGAATACGTTTATGAAAATTGTTGAAATAAATAATAATTATTTTATATTTGCAAAGTATCGTAGAAAATAGTTATTGGAATTACATTCTTTCTTGATACCCTGAACTAATTTATCCTATTCGTTGAAAAAAGGCCAAGCTCATAATTTGTTTATGAAAATTGCTTAAATAATTAATAATTCTTAAAAATTTGCAAAGCATCATACAGAAAAGTCGTCGGGATGATATTCTTAGTTAATTCTGTAAAAACACGTAGCCTATTTGTTAAAGAATAGCCAAACTCTAAATTTTTGTGTGAAAATTATATAAATTATTATTACTTCTTGTAAATTTACACAGTAACTTTGAAAAGAGTTATCAGAAATATTTTGCATAGCATCATAGAAAAAAGTAATCGGAAAGATATTCTTAGTTGAATCTTTCAACAAATTGTGCCTTTTCATTGGAAAATAGCCAAACTCTGAATACGTTTATGAAAATTGTTGAAATAATTAATAATTATTGTATATTTGCAAAGTATCGTAGAAAATAGTTATTGGAATTACATTCTTTCTTGATACCCTGAACTCATTTATCCTATTCGTTGAAAAAAGGCCAAGCTCATAATTTGTTTATGAAAATTGTTTAAATAATTATTAATTTTTGGAAATTTGCAAAGCATTATACAAAGAAGTCATCAGAAAGATATTCTTAGTTAATTCTGTAAAAAATGTAGCCTATTCGTTGATAAAGAACCAAACTCTGAATTTGTTTATGTGAATTGTTTAAATAATTATTAATTCTTTTAAATTGACAAAGAAACATACCCAAACTCTGAATATGTTTATGAAAATTGTTAAACTAAATAATAATTATTGCTAATGTGCAAGGTAATGTAGGGAAGTCTTATTAGAAATACCTACTTTCTTGCTTCCGTAAACAAATTGAGCCTATTAGTTTCAAAACAGCTAAACTCACAATTTGTTTCTAAAAATTGTTTTAATAATTAATAATACTTGAGAATTTACAAATTATCAAAGAAAAAAGTCTTCATTTGTTTATAAAATTTATTTAAATAACTAATAAGTCTTAAAAATTTGCAGAGCATCACACAAGGAAGTCGTCGGAAAGATATTCTTAGTTAATTCTGTAAAAAATGTAGCCTATTTGTTAAAGAATAGCCAAAGTTTAAATTTTTTTATGAAAATTATTTAAATTCTTATTAGTTCTTGTAAATTTACAAAGCAACGTTGAAAAGAGTCATCAGAAATACTTTTCATAGCATCATAGAAAAAAGTAATCGGAAAGATATTCTTAGTTGAATCTCTAAACAAATGTTGCCTTTTCTTTGGAAAATAGCCTAACTCTGAATATGTTTATGAAAATTGTTAAAATAATTAATAATTCTTGGAAATTTGCAAAGCATCATACAAAGAAGTCATCGGAATGATCTTCTTAGTTAATTCTGGAAAAAAATGTAGCCTATTCGTTAAAAAATAGCCAAGATCTCAATTTTTTAATATAAATTGTTTAAATTATTATTAATTATTGTAAACTTACAAAACAACCTAGAAAATATTCATCAAAAAGACTTTTCATAGCATCATAGAAAAAAGTAATAAAAAATATATTCTTGGTTAATTCTATAAAAAATTTAGCCTATTCGTTGATAATAGACAAAATCGGAATTTGTAAATAAACATAGAAACAGAGTCTTCGGAAAGACATACTTAGTTGAATCCGTAAACAAATTGTGCCTATTCCTTGGAAAACAGCTAAGCTCTCGATATGTTGATAAACATTGTTTAAATAATTAATAATTATTGTAAATTTTCAAAGTATCATACATAGGAAAGTGTTATTTGAAAAACAATTTTTATTAATTCCGTAAACAAATTGAGCCTACTCGTTGAAAAATGAGCCCAATCATGGAAACATTCGTTAAAGAATAGCATGAAAATTGTTTAAATTGTTGATCATTATTCATTGAAAAATGCCGAACTCTTAATTTGTTGAAATAATTAATAATTATTTTCAATTTTCAAAGCATCATCGAAAAATTCATCGGAAAGATATTCTTAGTTAATTCTGCAAAAATTGAGCCTATTGGTTGAAAAATAGCACGAAAATGGTTTAAATTGTTAATAATTATTGTATATTTACAAAGCAAAATAGAAAAGAGTCATCGGAAAGATATTCTTAGTTGGCTCCTTAAACAAATTGTGCCTATTCTTTGGAAAATAGCCAAACTCTGAATATGTTTATGAAAATTGTTGAAATAATTAATAATTATTGTATATTTACATAGCAACATAGAAAATAGTCATCAGAAAGACTTTTCATAGGATCATAGAAAAAAGTAATGGAAAATATATTCTTGGTTAATTCTATAAAAAATTTAGCCTATTTGTTGATAATAGATAAAATCTGAATTTGTAAATAATCATAGGTACAGAATCTTCGGAAAGACATACTTAGTTGAATCCGTAAACAAATTGTGCCTATTCCTTGAAAAATAGCTAAGCTCTGGATATGTTGATAAACATTGTTTAAATAATTAATCATTATTGTAAATTTTCAAAGTATCATACATAGGAATGTGTTATTTGAAAAACATTTTTTATTGATTCCGTAATCAAATTGAGCCTACTCGTTGAAAAATGGTCAAACTCTTAATTTGTTTATCAACATTGTTTAAATAATAATTTATGCTTTGAAATTTTTAGATCATTGTAGAAAAATGTCACTGGAAAGATATTCTTATCTAATTCTGTAAAAAATTGAGCCTTTTTGTTGAAAAATAAACAAACTCTGAATTTCCTTACAAAAATTTTTCAAATCATAATTCTTGGGAATTTGCAAAGCAAAATAGAAAAGAGTAATCGCAAAGCTATTCTCAGTTATTTTTTTGAACAAGTTGATCCTATTTGTTGAAAAATAGACCAACTATGAATTTGTTTATAAAAATGGTTAAAATAATAACTCTTGGGAATTTTCAAAACACCATAGAAAAGAGTCATCTCAAAGATATTCTTAGTTATTTTTTTTTTAATTAAGCATATTCGTTGAAAAATAGTCAGACTCTGAATTTGTTTATAAAAATGGTTTAGATCATTATTATTTGTTATGAATTTGCCAAGTGAATATGTTTATAAAAATTGTTTGAATAATGATTAATTTTTGTAAATTTGCAAAGTATATCAAACAGTCACCGCAAAAGCATGCTTAGTTTATTTGTTTTAATTGAGCCTATTCGTTGAAAAATAGAAAAACTCTGATTTTATTTATAAAAATTGTTTAAATAATTAATAATGCTTCAAAATTTGCTAAGTATCATATCAAAAAGCCACCGGAAAGGCATTCTTAGTTCATTCCGTTAAAAAAATTAAGCCTGTTCGTTGATAAATAGCGAAACTGTGAATTTTTTTTAAATTGCGAAACAGCATCTTCTTTCAAGTAACAGTGATAAAACTTTTATTTGTAATACATTCCATACCAAAGATCTGGATTTCAATGAGCTAAACATTCCCAAAACCGAAAAGAAATTTTGTTCAATAAATTGTTTATAACGTAATAAACAATTTTATTAATCATTCTTAACGACTGGAAATTATTTACAGACAGTTTCAGCACAGATATAAAACCTTTTTTGATAAATCTGAAAATTAAAAAAAAAAAATTACTTCTGAAACGTTAAACAAAAATGTAAAATTGGTTTTTAAATAAAAAGTGTACAAAATTTATTATAAAAAATCTGAACACAAATTTTTCGAACTGTCAAAAGCTTTAATTACAAAATATAAACTGTACTCAAAATTTGGAAATTTTCAAAGATTTTGAAATGTATATGAACTATGACTAAAATTTTAGATTGAAAGTGAATTTTTCAAAATAGGAATAAAATATGAAAAAAGTTAAAAAAAAAGAGTCAAAGGAATCATATATATACCGAAGTATAAATGCATCTTATACTTCCCCTAAGCTTCTTATCTTATGAAAACAAACATCTCAAGTTCAACTAAACACAGACCGCCCATCGTCGATGAGATCGCCTTGTGGAGCCTACTTACACCGTACGCTAGTTGCAGGCTTAAACTGCTTCCTGCGAATAATGTACGGTGTAAGTTTACTCAACTAAGATAACGTTTTTGGGCGTTACGGGTAACGAAGCTTAGCTGGACCGACTTTCAAATATAGGATACATAGCAGTAGTTTACTAATAACTAAACGAAGAGCTTATAATATTATGTGTAATATATAGTTGAAGGTTTGTCATAAGGACAACCTCGGGATTTCGCTGGGAGCGGGTGCTAATCTGAAAAACTGCACCCGCTCTCAGCGAAACCGCGGTAAAATTTCAGCCGTAACCACGTCTCACGACCGTGAGATAGATAGTCACAATCTGTGACGTACTCACTACGATGATCCGGCAAAAGTCTCGTGTACCCCAAGGACACGAAACGAATCAAGGACAACCGCGCTCTGCATTTTACCCGCAAGTGTCTCAGAAATTTGTTGAGACGCCAGGATGCTTTTCAGACTATTGGCCAGTGAAAGCTTGGCACCTCCAGGAGCGCCGATGACTAGGACGATTAGATAAACAGAATATTTTGAGTATAACCGCTGAAGCTCCCTGATAAGGTCTTTATACCTCTCTTTCTTTGCATTCTTCATTTCGAGAACAGGAAGTTCCAGTATATGCGGCAATTCTTATTCTCGACAATTTACTCTATTTCTCTAGGAGCGATGGTAATAAAGCACTCTTAGTGCCTTTGGATGTAGGTCGTTCCCGCACGAGTTGGACAACCAGATAGTATGTGTCCTAGATGCTCGGGGTGTGCATGACATACTCTGCAGCTATAATCGGGAATGTCTTGGCTCAAAATATGGCGACGGTTTGCTAAAGTGGAAATGACACCGCCTTGATATGCCAAAATGAGGACCTCCGTGCACGACTTCCATCCAGATGATTTAAGGAAAGCAAACGTTAGCTCCTACGACATCGACTGATCCTCCACATTTCTGTAAAAGATGTCGTGCATCCTCTTGTCGAGGGGCTGTTCTCGGAAGGTTTTCTTTGTGCTTTCTTAATCCGGGATTTCAGGAGAGAGTACTCGAGATGGGTAAGATTTGATGCATTTTTCTCACCCCAGATATTGAAGTCAAGATCGACCACCTTGACGGGATGAAATGTAGAGTCGTGGAACAGAAGACTTAAGGTGCATGCTTTTCTATTCATGTACATAACTTTTTGTGTCCCGATATGAATGGATCTGAGCTCGTCCTTCGTCCATGGAACCACTTCAAATGAATAGAGTACAATCGTGATGTCAAGCAGATACTTTGTTCCTTGCCGATAGTTAGGAAGACCAAATCTGTCGGATGAGACGTTTGCATCTGCTTCGGAGAGTATCCTTTATAGATGTCACGTCCTGAATTCGGCTTTGTGGTACGCTCAGATATGTATGGGTCTCTCCAGTGCCAAGGATTCGTATAGCGCTTCTGCGGACGAGATCACGGTCTTCGGGGATGCCATTAAGTTTTCCTCGCTTCAAATAAACGTAGGCGCATTTTTCTAACCCCATCTCTATTCCAATCTTCTGAGAGTATTCCTTGACAATCCTTAGAGCTAGTTGTAATATCTCTTTATCTTTAGCATAAATCTTAAGATGATACATGTAAAATACATGAGTGACCTTATGCTTTCGATATCCAGGTTTGCCGCAAAGGTACCCTTCGGAATGGCGAAGTGCGAGAGGTAGCGGCAACAATGCGAGGCAAAAGAGGAGCGTGCTCATGGTGTCGAGCTGAAAGAAACCTCTCTGAAAGGTGACGTTGTTAGTTGTCACACGATGTTTTCCAGATGAGATAGTAAATCTGGTTTTCCACAGCGGCATTAATCTCTCTATGCACCTCAAGATGTGCGGATGAACCTTTAAGCTTTCCAACAGACAGATGATAAGCCTATGGGAGTTTAAATCGAAAGCTTTCCAGTAATCAATCCAGGCCATCGATAGGTTGCGCTGGTAGGATGCTGCGTCTTTGCAGACACATGTATCGATGAGCAGGTTCACCCGACCTCCTGCTGCGCCTCTCTTTGAAGCGCGTTGTTCGTCCTTTTCTTGACACACAGGTCTGATTGTACGAACAATTCTATCATTTAAGATAGCTCTGAAGATCTTATACAGTGTGTTCAGACAAGTGATTGGCCTCCAATTCTTTGGGTTAGCTAAGTTGCCCATCTTTGGCAGGAGTATTGTGCGCCCTGCCACCAACTACGCCGGAATAGGCTCTTCCGAATTTAGATTTGAGGTGAAAATGCAGGCCAGATGCTGGCAGGTTGAAGGAAACTTCTTCCACCAGAAGGTTGTGATACCATTTGTTCCAGGAGCGGAATGGTTCTTCATGCCTCCTAATACTTTTTTCACCTCCTCGGTAGATGTAGGTGGGCATTCTTCCTCAGATGTTATGAGGAAATTGCACAGCTGCTTGCAGCCATTCATGTTCTTTGAGTCTTCTTTCACGAGATGTTGGACTTCGTAGACTCCTCTCCAAAATGCTTCTACCTCCTCTAGTTTGGGCGTACTGTCGACAGTAGCTGAAGGATCTTGGAAGAGACGGGATGGGTCAAATAAAAAATGTTGGTTTTCTCTGTCAATAATATGTTGCATGATGTTCAGCAGCTTTGACTTGTTAAGTGCGTGATAATGGATTAGCAGTTCGCGCGCGAACTGTCGTATCTTGGCGGTGAAATTCCAGCCAGATGTCATGTAGTCAATCCCACACTGAATGCGGGACGCGTACAGTCTTGTTCAGCCTATCTTTGTGGTGTGTTGATGCATTCGTCTTTTGGTCTTATAATCAGCCGTTGGTTTTGTTTTACAGTTTGCATCCGACAAAGCTCTCGCTGCATCATTCACACCACAATTGATATTCCAGAGGTCGGATTCTTCGGAAAAATCTCCATGAAGCTCGTCATCCAGTTCAGCCAGATTTTTGGGCTTTAAAGGAACTTTGATGTTGATGTTTCTCAGGATCCAGAAACATCGCTCTTCCTCTATTGAATGCCTTCCCGCTGTTGATCTCAATGTCGCCTATCTTTCTCTGTTGCCGGCTTGTTCTGGCTGCGGTAGAGTAGGCGTTCTGCTTACATAGCTCCTTTTCCGGAGTTGTTGGACATGGTTTCGTAGACGTTGATGCGAAAAGTGCGAGAGCTCTGGGTGTTTCTCGCACCACAGAGCATGCAGTCGTGCCATGTAACCTTCTCGTTCAGGATGCATACCGGTATCGCAGCATTCTAGCAGGTCGTCATTGAGTCAATCCGTCGATCTAAAAGTCCCGAGAATCTGCCGCCCTATTGCATAGAATTCGTCTTGATTGGCTCACCCAACTCTAGGGTAATCGGCACTGTTGTCCGATTCATTGCTGGGAGCCCTGCCTATTCGATTGTTTTGAACCGCACTTACTATAACTATGTTTGATGTTATGATTGTTGTTCCTACGAGAAGCTGGGGACAGGGGTTCGTCCATCCTTGTAGAGCCCCGCATGCAAGGATAAGGCTGCATACTGGGAAAGGTCGCCCGGTATTTCAGAATCACCGTTAGAGACACCTCACCCAGGTGCCATTTAGTTTTCGGCACGGTTTTCACGCCTCTGGTACAGTCCTTGGTACAGGGCCATCTGACCGCAACCTGAGGACGCGTTCGGTTGCTTTATCATAGGCCCTTCGGTTTGACTCCAGAGAAATCAAAACCGAAACCGAAGAAAATCATATACAGTAAGGCCAAATTCATAGTAGTCATATTCATAAGTCCGAAAGAGATGCTCTTGTGCGCCATGTACTAATGTCTCACTCGCACTCACGCTTCCCTATGACTACTATGAAGTTGACC
>CAKNWT010293174.1:0-12655 GCA_932066315.1 Andricus coriarius | reverse complement strand
CATCTCTCAAATCTAAACTAGTAAACCACTTTTTCCCTGCCAAGCGATCAATCAAATCGTCAATTCGGGGTAACGGAAAATGATCCTTTACAGTAATTTTATTTAGAGCACGGTAATCAATGCATAGTCGAAAATCCCCATTCTTTTTCGTTGTCAAAACTATTGGGCTGCTATAACACGATCGGCTATGTCTGATTATACCGCGAGCTAATAAATCGCCTACAATTTTAAATGAGACTTGAAGTTTATTTTTCATGCTTTTAAAATATTAGGTTAGTTGGTTATCAGAAAATACTGCTTAAAAATAAAGTTAATTTAAAATTCCATTCTATGGAATGCGACAAGTTGAAACCGTTAAAAGAACCGGCTGTTAGAAATTGAGATTAGAAATATGACATCAGCAGCAGCGGCGTAGCCAAGATTTTTTTTTAAATTTAAAACTTTTTGTCTACTTTTAACTTATAGTATGGTAATAATTGATGAAATTGAAGAAACATAATTGTTTGAACAAATAATGATTGTTCATAACTATATTCTCCTACAGTAATGCTAGATAGATGCAGTTTTCTCTGAAGTTTTTCACTTATTGTCAACTTTTCACTTAAGGCGTGGTAATTATCACAGAAATTTAACAAACATAATTTAAAAAAAAATATTATTACTGTTTATAACTATTTTCTTCTATGTTACGACTGTCCCGAAGAATAAGTCACTAACCACTTTTTCCGAAAACAGAGCGTATCAACTATATTATGCTTCGCTAGAGTGTCGTATCTCCATTTAAAAATACATAGAGATATGACACTCTAGCGAAGTAAAATATAGTTGATACACTCTGTATACGGAAAACTTTGTTAGTAATTTATTCTTCGGGACAGTCAATTAATGCTGGATAGTTGCGGTTTTCTCTGAAATTTTTTACTTTTCGTCAATTTTTCATTAAAATTAATGAAATTTAAGAAACATAATTGTTTTATAATATTATTATTGTCTATAACTATCTTGTCCTATATTAATGCTAGATATTTGCGGTTTTTTCTCAAAATTTTAACTTCTTGTCCACTTTTTACTCAGTAAGATAATAATTAATGCAAGTCAACAAACAATTGTTTAAACACTTTTTATGTCTTATAACTATCTTCTCAGAATTTTTTAGCATTTCTGAAACTTTTTAGTCAGGAAAAAATGTGGGCGTCCACACGAAAAGGGCCCTTATGGCCGTTTGAAGTTTAAAAATGAAATATACCCATTGCCGCTTGCTTTCAGGACATAAATATAATGTCAAAACGTTCAGTATAGGTCTTAATATTCCCCACTTAAGTCCGATAATAACAGCCTACAAGGGCCCTTTTCATGTGGATGCCCACAAATAATAAATATTAATAATAATTTAAACAAAAAGACTCATGCAAAATTTATGTTTATTTATTATATCATTATAACTATATGGACAAAGCAAAGTAAAAAATTAAAAAAAAACCGCAATATTCTAACTGTCAAGAGAAGATAGCTATAATCAAAAACAAACGGTTTAAACAATTATGTTTGTTGAATTGACTTAGTTATTACCTCGCAAAGTGAAAAGTTGACAAAAAGTGAAAATTTCAGAAAAAGCCGTAACTATGTAGCATTACTATAGGAGAATATAGTTGTATACAATATTAATTTGTTTAAACAATTATATTTGTTAAATTTCACTGGCATAATTCAGAGAGAATATTATTTAAGAAAGTGATAAATTGTTAAAACAATTCTGTTTTTTAACTTGAATTAATTATTACCTCAATTTAATTGAAAATTCGACAAAAAGTGGAAAATTTCAGAAAAAACTTCAAATTTCTAGCATTATTCTGAGAGAATATTATTATTAATAATAATAAATTGTAAACAAATTTTTTTGTTTAATTTAATTGATTATTGCCTCGCTCTAATTGAAAAGTTGAAAATAAGTTGAAAAATTCGGAAAAACCGCAACTTTTTAAATACATTCCAAGAGAAAATTGCTATAAACAATCATAAATTGTTTGAAAAATGTATGAAGACTTTTAGTTATCATTATAAAGTAGTATTTTATGTATTAGAATCAATTTTTATTTTTAAAAATCGCAACAACAAAATGATAAGTAGCGCCAGAAACTCGCGAAACCTGACATTGACGATTATGAATGAAATTGACTAAAACGTCTTCTTTTCTTATGGGAAATACCTGCTAAACTTCATTGGGCTTGTGGAACCATTACATATAATTATGAAAAGGCTTCTTTGGGGGGTGGATCCGAAAGAATTTTGGGCCGATTGCATAAAAATTGGAAAAAAAATTTCCAATGCATTCTGAGACCACTTTAGTCTACAATGAGGGTCTTCCTAATTTATGATCCACTTACGAATTTCTACCTTTCAGGTAGTTCTGGATTAGGACAAAGCTATACTTCGAATTGAATCTTTGGTGTGCTAAAATCTTGTTTTGTGGTGTTGGCCTTTGAATTTATTTAATTTTAAATGTGGAAATCTACAACTGAATGGACACCAGTTTATTTTGGTGTCTATACTCTATGTAATCCCTCTTTCTTATTACTATTTATGGCAAATAACAGAGTTGGCAGAACATAGACACAAGCTGTTGTAACTAGAATAAAGTTTCCCAGTGTATAACAGATGTGACTTAGAACTTTCGGGGGGGGGGGGGGGGGGCTTGATCCCCGAAGCCCCCCCCCTTGGTTATGCCACTGTTCAACAGAACAGAAGCGCACGAAGAAAGGATATTAATTCGTTAGAATTAATTAATACAAAATTTAGGTACTTACCATGTGCAAGTTCTCAACAACAGACCTTATAAGAATAACACGAATTGGAACAATAGAAGCATGTACGCGAACACTCGAGAGCTATTTTGTCGGGTCACGATGTCAACAAAAATATGTGAAATCATGATGTCCACATGAAAATGCCACCGTTCAACTTCGTTGGTAAAGTCAGCCTCCCATCTGCGACTATGTGACATACTTCTTCATTCTGCTTAGCGCGCGCTACATTCAAATTCGTACGTGCACTTGGTCATTTTTAATCCGAAAAGTAATAATTCTATTAATATAGAAATCTTCTTTATAATTATGTATGTTTTACATAATAATAAAATTTCAGATGTATATGTATACTATATTTACTTTTTAACATTAAAATCTAAATTTATAATATTACAGAGATTTATTTTCATTTTGGTTGGATATTTGAGCTTTATAAATTTAAAATGTCAATAATATATTTTTGTTTATGATGCCTTCACATGTGCATCACACGTGCGTCGCATTTTTCTCACATTTTGTGAAGACATATGTGATGGCGAAATGCGAGTCATAACGCTCGCAGCTACATGACCATCATAGCATGATGGCGAATTGGACGCTGTCTCGCACGCACGGCATGATAATCACACAATGCGGGTGATGTGCGTATCAGGATTGTTATCTGGGTATAAATAATCATTCTATTTAAATATAGCTCCTGTTTTTTGAATTCTACCAGAGATCGATTTTTTTACATACAACCTTAATCTTGAAATAATGGGAAGGTAGCGCGATGTCAGGCAAGCAACCGGCACAGGACCAGCTCTAATATTTGAAAAATTGGAAGGTTGCATGAGGTAATCAAACGCTCCCGCACGACACTCCCATTGTTAAAATATTGGAGCCGTTTGAGAAAAATTAGTATACTGCTGCGAGGTACTATAGACGTATTCTGTATGGGTGTTTTTATTTGTGATCATTTTATAAGCATTTTGCTTCCTCACAATTTTTCAAGCTTATGTTTCTGTCTTTCTGAAAATTTTATTTCAGAAAATTATAGAAAATTATAGAAAGCTATAGAAGGTTTGTCAATAGGTCATTCGTCGTGCCTCGAAGACGCACACAAACATTTTAGATACAGTACTGTAGTACACCTAATATGAAAAAAGCTTTTCTCATATAAATAGAATACACACTTTTTTTTTAAACTGCATAAATCGGTACTGATCGGCCATACAAAATTCATGAATAGTTCGATCGATGCGTCTCAGAGACGCGAACAAATACGCTACATATCGTATTGTTGTATGTTGAATATCAAAAAAGTTTTTTCTTTTGTGAACAAGGTAAACATTTTTTTTTAAATCTCCAAACGCATGAAAAAAACTACTTCTAAATGGTCGATCTAGCTTAAAATCCTATCAGACCTTGATATAAATCGGAGCTACACTTCAACCAACTTTCATGATTGTAGCTCTTTTACTTTTCGATATACGGCGAATAGAAAAAAGTTACACAGAAACACACATACACACACGGCCATTTGAAAAAAATTATTTTTTAGCTCCTGGGGTCGAATTATATCAAAATGTGTCAAAAAAGTTTATTTGAAAATTTAGGTCATTACAAACCTCCCTCTATGAGGAAGCAATTTGGTAAAATATTTACAAATCAAAGTTGAATAGATTACATCAGCTTCGTTAGATCATCACTATAAAATCAAGTACAGATAGTAAGAAATCGGTTAATATTTTCAAACCCAGTTGCTATTTAAAGATTTCTTTAGTTTTAATTTAATTTTTAATTTCTTGCATGAATTATTCGAGTTAAGAAACAAAGTCCCAGGCCAATTTTTTCCCTCAATACGTCCTTTAGCTGAATACGGAAAGATGTGAAAATTTTAATAATTTCCGGCTAAAGTCATGTTCAAAGAAATTTTATTTCAAAACTTGTTTGTGTTTTTTTAAAACTTAAACTATGGGCCAGATGCAAAAATTAAAAAGAAAAGTTTTATTTCTGTTATCGTAATGAACGAAGAATCCCATAACTTTAAAATTTGTTTGCCTGGACAAAAAATGTATCTAGCTATAATTTCTGTATGCATTTTTATACATCAAATTAAAACTTAAAATAAAAATGGCGATTGAAAGACAATGTTTCCAAATAAATTGAAGAAAGTATAAGAAGACTTTGTTCTGGTTTTCTTTCTTTAAAAAAAGAAAAGATTAGTTTTGCTCTAATCTATAATCTCTCACAAATTGCCTGAATTAATAAATGTTGGAAATATAATAATCGTTAGATATCATCATAAAGTTTAATTGGAAGTAACCTAAAACGTGCTCTCGTATTTCATAATTGATAATTGGTTCATAAAACTAAAAATAAGGAGTCGTTTAGAGTTTGTAGTTTTGTGTACTACCCTATAATAAAAATGTTCGATTATAATAACACATGATAGTTTCAAAAAATATTTGTCAAAATGTTGATCATTTTAGAAGATACAGTATGATTTGTAAAAAAAAGTTTCATTACCAATATCTAGAGAAAACCCATATATTCGCAATATTACCTCATACCGTCGGATTCAGGAGATCATTCTGCAAAATATCAACAACAACATATTTCGTGGACCTATTATCACCCACCTAGCGGTTCACGGCTCCCGGACTATTACCAGACCAGCTGATAGAAGCTTTTTTTTAAGATTGACTCCTTGAAATCTCTTCGGTGTCAGCTTGAGACGTCAATTTTAAAACACTTTAAAATTTCCCGGTCGATTTCAAAGATTTGAAAAATTTAAATATTGTGCTGAAATTATTTCCAAGACGTAAGTTTTGTTGATATACTGATCACTGTGCTTTTTATTTCATTTCAAGCTTTCGCTCCACGACGTGGAGCCTCTTTGCTTATATAAAATATTCAAAGATAAATTATGTAACCTAAAAAACTTACAAACATTTTGACCCATCTTAATGTTTAACTTGGTGTACATATAGTAAGTAACAAAACAATGAGTTATTTGGATGTTTGAACTCACATTTTTTCAGTTTTTCCTCTCCAGGAATGGAAAATGAATACTTAAATTACATTATTGTGGACCAACACTTCATTTTCAACTTTGCGTGGGAGACGTACATAACGTCAAGTCGAAACTAACCTGTACTTACAAAACTGCGTTCAGCGTAATTATTTGAAAATGATACGAATGATTGAGAAAGGAAATAGATTAGAAATTATTCTAAAATATTTAGAGCCGATTAGTTAATAGAATAAGACTATGATAAATAGTGCTAAGGTATTCTACGTCGGATCTTTTGTTTACACAATTCATGTTTTTGACAATATAATACATTTCTTTAAAGGTTCTTCATTTACAATTTTTTTCGTAGCTAAGAATTTTTGTTTTCGAAAAAAGAAAATTGTAACCATAATTATGTGAATGTGTAACATCGTCTTTTTTGCAGTCGTTTTTGTGTTCTTTAATTCTAGATTTAATGTATTGTTTCGTTTGACCTAGGCAAATACGACATCATTATTAAATAATGACACTGAACGCTATTTTGTAAGTATAGGTTAGTTTCGACTTGACGTTATGTACTTCTCTCAGGAAAAGTTGAAAATAAAGTGTTGGCCCACAATAATGTAATTTTAGTATTCATTTTCCATTCCTGGAGAGGAAAAGCTCAAAACACGTGAGTTCCAACATCCAAATAACTCATTATTTTGTTACTTACTGTGATAAACTTTTATTTTTCATCATGTTGTCCTTAAGAAATTTACTTGCTTACACTTCCCTCTTTCTTTTACAGAATTTTCTCAAAACTAGACCTTAAAACTTAACATCCATCCATACCTTATCTCTAAGATCACACGCTCTTATCGCCTTGCCTTCCTCGTTCGCATGTCCCTACTCTCTCGCATTGCCAAACTCGGCTTCCGCGGCTAATACCTAATATTTATCTATTATATATAATATTTACAGATTACTTATATCTACTTGCTCTCCTATTTACCATCTTTCCTTCTCCATTCCTCTTCCTCCTTCCTTCTCTTCTTCTCCATCTTACCCAACACTCCCTGCACACATGCTACTGCCCTTTTGTCCCCCCTTTCATGCATTAATACCTCCATGCTTATTCCACTCCTTTCCAACTCTGCGCACTCCTCCAACCAGTGCTCCACTCTTGAATCCCCCTTCAAACACAGTTCACACATCCTCTTCTCCCTAGAGAGCCAGAACCTATTAAAATCCTCCATACACCCACATCTCATCTGACAGAAGGACTCGAGGTAGGCCGTCAAATCGAGAACTGCTTAATAAATCCAGATCTAGTAGCTTAGGATCGTGACAACTTTTTGACAAATGGAGGCAGGGGGAGGGTTTACGGATAAAAGCGATGAGGGGGACATGGCGGAAGACAGTAAAAGATCAAGGGAAGAAGAGGGGAATGAGCTGGGAGAAGAGAAGTTGCGGAAACAGTTTCCGAAAACGTCTCCGCCGGAGAGGAATAAGGTAAAAGGGAAAGTCGATCTAGACAGTTTCGAAAATCTCATTAAAGGATTTAGAGAGGAAACGAACTGAAGTCTGCATGGCATAGAAAAGCGAGGGGATCAGGTTTGGGAGGAAACGAAGCAAGTTAAAGAGAAGTGGGAAGATTGGGACCTGCTGTGGCGGAAAGAAAAAGGTAAGGTTTGGAAGAAGTTGGAGGATATCGAGAAAAAGCAAAGTATGAGTGAGAAAGAGAGAAAATATGTTATGGAGAAGTTGGAAGAAAGAGTGAGAAAGCTAGAATGCAAGTCTGCAGATATAAAGAAAGGGGATGCAGGGGTAAGAGAAGGAGAGAGAATAAAAGAATTGAATCAGAATGTTATTCTGGAAAATGTGAGAATGAAAACAAGATTGAGAGAGTTAGAAAGGAAAATGTAAGTAGAAGAGAAGACGAAACGAAGTAGAAATATTGTGATCAGAGGAATGAAAGTGGATAGTGAATCAGGAAGAGAAGAAGTGGAAAAGTTGATTGGGGATGAAACAGAGAGCATGAAGTGAAAGAGTGAAAGGTAACACGGTATGGATAGGTAAAGACAGGTTGTGGATAAATAGGAATGTGTGGATATGGGAAGATAAAAAAAAAATTGAGTGAAGTGTATAGGGAGGCTCCATGGCGGCGAGGAGAAAAAGCGGAGACTAGGGATAGAAGGGAGAAGGTTATAGAAACAGTAGAGGGTGAAAGGAAAGGAGAAGGCGGAGCGAAGCGGCTTCCACGAAAGCAGGGTGGGGACGTAAAGACGAAAGAAGGGAGAAAGTAAGGAAGAAAGAAGTGAGAGTAGCGTTTTGGAACGTATCAGGGCTAATGAATAAAGATGAAGGTTTCTGGGATGAGAAGGATTGGAGGAGGGTGAAGAGAAAGTGACCCAAGGGATAAATGTGGCCGATGCAAGAGGCTAAGAAAGAGAAGGTAAAGGGAAGAAAGAAAGGGGGTATGGTGTCAGGAGTAAGGAATGAATAGGTGGGAGAAAAGAGAATAGAAGTAGGATTTGAGAAAACAGATGGAGTAATGACGAGGATGGTGAAGATAGGAAGAAAAAAGGTGAGGATAGTTTGCATTTACAGGGAAAGGGGAGAAGAAGAAGGTTGGAGTGTGATTAGGAAATGGGTGGCGAAACTGGATGATGAATTGGTGTTGATAGGAGGTGATCTGAATGCTTGGACAGGAGAACAGGGAGGGGAAATATGGGATGAAGAGAGTGAGACTTTCAGGAGAAAATCGCAACACAAGCTGGTGGACCATTAAGGTAGGACTCTGTTGGAAATTCTGGTGGAAACAGGATGGTTCATTTGTAATGGGAACTCCGAAGGAGATGAGGAAGGCGAGATTACTTTTGCAGGAAAAGGGAAAAAAGTAATAGACTACATTCTGGCCGAGGAAAGGATAAGGGGCTGTTGGAAAAAATGGAAGTAGTGAACGAAATAGGGTCAGAACTCTTTCCGGTCATTGCAACGTTGAAATGCGGGAATTGAAGAAGAGAGGGAAGGAGGAAGGAGGGCGCGACGGGGAAAAAAGCAAAGATGGGCAAATGGGGAGTTGATAAGCTAAGAGAATATACGGAAAGAATGGAAGAAGAGAATGTTTTGATTGAAGATGGGGGAGGCGTGGATGAGATGTTGTGTAAGATGAAGGGAAGGGTAGAGAAGATAGTGAAAGAAATGAGGCCAATGGAGAAAGAAAGAAGGGGGAAGAGAGGATGGTGGGATGTGGAATGTGTAGAGAGTAAAGAGCGTATGAAGTTATCGTTGAAGGGTTGGAGATAGAGGAGAGATAGACAGAAAGGAGTATACTAAAAGAAAAAATGAACACGATAAATTAGTGAATGTAAAACGGCACGTGGAGAACGTGCGGTACATGGAGGAGGTAGGGAAAGCAATAAAGGAAGGAAGAAAATTGGAGGTGATCAATAGAGAAACAAATGGATGGAAAGAAATCAATGAAGAGATAATTATGGTTGAATTCAGGGTATATTTCAGGAAATTGCTAGAAGAGGTGGATTGAATCAAGCAATTGAAAAGTTGAAAAGAAACAAGGCGACAGGAGAGGATGGAATGGAGAATGAAGCGTTGAAATTTGACGGCAGAAGGGTTAGAGAAGAGCTTTGGGAAGTATGTAATAGCGTATGGAGAGGGGAAGGATGGCCGAAGGAGTGGAGGACAGGTTTTGTAGTTCCTTTTCTCAAGAAAGGAGGGGGTAGAAAAGTAGAAGATTATAGAGGAATCACTCTCATGCCAGTAACGTATACAATTTACGCGGAGTTGCTTAGGAAGCTATTACAAGAATAGGTAAAACAGAAAGAAAGTATTCCACACAATCAAACAGGATTCAGGAAGGGGGTGGGGACAGTGGACAACATTTTCATTCTAAATTATCTAGTGAACAGGAACCTGGGTCAGAAAAAAGGAAAACTGGTCGCACTTTTCGTAGATTTTAAGGCAGCTTTCGACTGGGTAAATAGGAAAGTTTTGTGGAAGGCAATGAAAGAAAGGGAGGTGGACGAAGAGCTGATTGAGAGGATAAAACAGGTCTTTACGGAGACGAAGACAAGGGTGAGGATCGGGGAAGAGAAAGGAGAGGAGTTATGGACAGGGAGGGGGCTCAGGCAAGGGTGCCCGATAAGTCCGTTGTTATTTATCATATTGTTAGCAGACCTAGAACAGAAAATGGAAAAGAAAGGTAAAGGGGGTACAGTTCTAGGAAATAAACGAATATACTCGTTAGCGTACACGGACGATGTGGTGCTTCTGGCAGAGAATGAAAGTGGAATGGACTTGCTAATAAAAGGATTCGAAGAGTATGTGAGAGAGAAAGAGCTAATAATTACTGTGACGAAGACAAAGATAGTATGTTTCAGGAAGAGATAGAATGCAGTTAAGTGTGGATGGAAGATAAATAGGAAAATGTTAGAGGAATTTTGTTATTTAGGATTCTGGTTCGAAGCGGGCGATGAAAATGATCTTCAGGTGAAAAAAAGGGATGGAAAGTGCGAGTAAGGTGATGGATCAAGTATGGGAGATTGGGAAAAGAAGATTCAAAGAGGGCTGGAAGATGAGAGTATGGCTGTTTGATTATGGTCAGTGTGGAAATTTAAGGGTGGAAGGAGTACAAAAAGGTAGAAAACATGAATGAGACATTTCTGAGATGGGTTATGAGAGTGAGCTGGAAATGTCCTGGTTATATTTTGAGAGAAGAAACAGGGAGAGAGAAATTGGTGATAAGGCAGAGGAAAAGGGTCTGGAATTCCGAAGAGGAAGTTGAGAGTGGTAAGGGTTATAAAAAATTGCACAAGAATGCCTGCAGGAAATATTAAATCGAAAGAGGAGAGGTAACACGGGACATTCAAGATGGGAGGAGGAGAGATGACAAGTTAGAAGGGAATGGAGAATGTGTGACGAGGGGAGATGGTGACAGGTAGTAGAGGAGGAAATGAGTAAGAAGCAGGACGAAAAGAGGTGGGAAAAGATTATGGAGTCAAAATATAATAAATGTGTAGAGTATGTGGGTATGAAAGGGAATCGTGGGAGCACGTGTTGGAGAGCTGTACAGGTAAAGAGGATGGGGTAAAGAGCGTGGTAGATGAAGTTAGGTGGATACTGCGCGGTTGTGGACAAGGGGAAAAGTGGATGAAGAGCTTTCAAGAGAAAAGCAAAGAAAGAATGCATGGGGGAGGAGAAAACCAGAATTGAAATACATATGCATAAGAAAAATTAGTATTGAATGACTTTGAAAATCTTGAAGAGTAATGGTAAGCCGTGGAAGGTCTCGCGGACTTGCTATAGATAATAGTTAATAGTTAGTAAGATAATATTTAAGAACTTGTAAATAATAAGAAGATAGGGTGCGACAGAACTTTTTGCTTCCTTTTTCGAGCTCGAAAAATTACCATTTCGACTACAAAATTTGATTTTTATGATTTGTCATTATATTTAAAAAACTGTTTGTATTATTTTGTAAAAAGTAAATATAGATTTCATTTTTACAAGTGTGTGTAAGATAATTCTATAACTGCTTTGAATAAATTAAATTGGTACTGTCTGTTGTTCATTCAACGATTGATTTTATGCTTTTACCTAAACTTAAGAAATTTTCGGCTGTTCCGATCATAACCCTAAACCTTCAGAATCTCCGAAATTTCTTAAGACATTCTTATAAATCTTTAATAACTACATGTACTTATGTGTCATAGAAAGTGTTGTTTTCGTTGTTTTCGGCAGGCATTTCCTCAAACCGTTCTCCTTGAACTAAACTATCCCAAAAAACATGGTTTACAAAACCTTGTAAAAGGCGTAACTCTGGTAGAATACATTTTTGAAGCACTTGTTTAGTCTCATCTTCCTCTAATAGTGTAACGCCGTAACAGTCTGGCATTTTTTCTTTTCGTATAAAGGAACAAAATTTTCCAAAATTGTGCCTCAAATCTCCAAAAGTTCTCATATCGTGTTGTTCTTTATCTTTGCTTCTTATTTGGATCTCAACTCTTGCAATATTATTAAACAATATGGATATGGGTAGGAGGAGGTAGTTGTTTGCAAGCCAGTAACGGTTAATATAAGTTTTAAGTCTGATACGAAAAGAGAAGATACATTGTTAAGTTTAGTAAGACTTTGTAACAGTGAAATGTTGTTGTAACTTTCTTTGATTTGAGGCACAAACGAAATGCAATAGATTAGAATGGAATAAAGTAACATAAGATATACATACCGGCATATAAAATTATTTTAAGTAACGCATGCACGAGATGTTCGCTTTTCGAGGCATGTATTGAGTGCGGGAAGTGACCAATACCAAAACCGTGGTAAAAAGACTTCTTCTAGCTACTGCGCTTGCGCTCTTTAAGCAAGATTACATTTTCTAGCTACTGCGCGTATACAGTTCGAGCCAGATTACTTTTTCCTGCTGTTGCGCTTGCGCATTCGATTCAGAATTACTTTCCATGACTGCCGGAATCACAACCTCACTTCACAGTGATAAGTAAATATAAATGACCGATGAATTACCATAAATTACCGATACATTTTTGAAAATATCAGCAAATGTTGGCAATTTACGGATATCTAAAATTGAGTAATTTTCCATTTTCCTGAAATTTTGGAAATTTTTGGGTTTCTGCCAAAAATTTTCGGAAACCTTAAATTTCTGTTAATTTTTGATAATTTACAAATTCACCGAAAATTTCCGGAAAACTTTTCGGTAATTCTTGGTAATTTTACCATAAAGTTCCAAAAAGTTACCATAAATTTTTGAATTTGTTTTTATTCTTTTTGATATCGGAAATTTCCTGCATTTGTTAAAAAAAATATCGTGTGCAACAGGTGCTGAAAGTAG
>CAKNWT010293172.1:9247-23212 GCA_932066315.1 Andricus coriarius | reverse complement strand
GAAAAATCTTTTTGGGGTAGAGACAATAATTCCAGACGTGCCAGCCTCTTCATTATTTCCTTCGGCTGCTGCATTACTGGTGCTTTGTTGTTCAAAATTTTCCATTTTTGCCTGTCCTCTCACTTGCGGGTTTTTTACTTCATCTGATTGCGGATTTTGTACTTCATCTGATTGCGGGTTAATTTCCAAGTCCTGTAGAAATAAGTTAATTACCTAATGGTTCTTAAGTAATTCTTCAAAAAGATTGTCTTTTTTATTTGCGATGGAATGCTTCTATGACAAACTTGAGATTGAAAGGTCAAATTTCATCCTGAACATTTTTTTTTTATTATAAAAATTATAGAGAATAATACATATGTCATTGATAGCAATTTCTGTGCATGGAAGAATAAATTTTAATATTACCTGCACTATAATTTTAAAATAAAATTCTCAATAAACAAATTATAAAATTCGTAACATCTCCTAAGAGCAGGCTGTGATATCTCATCATTTTATATTTATTTCTAAAAGATATTTTCTAAGTGATGAATAGTATATGTGATAGGTTCGACGTTACGAAATGGTTAAAATGTGTATAAGAATAAAATAATTTGAGCAACAATTACTAATATCTACTTTTTACAATTTTATAATGTGAAACCTGCTGCGACTTCTTCATTCTTCCAAACTCTAAAACCATAATGCAGGAGTCACTTATGTCATACAAATAAAAAATTACTCACGTTTGGAAAATGAAGAGAACTTTTTCGACAGTTATGTATATCTCCTTCAGGCTTTCCCAGTTCGAATTTCGAATAGGATATTTTACCCACTGATGGGGAGTTAAAAGCCGGCTGTACGACGTTTTTGTCAGCATTAAAGACCTCATTTTGTTCTAAAGGCAACTCAATATTAATGTCTCTTTCTTGTGACAACTTATTAGAATCTGATGGCAGGTTTAATGTGGGAATGGTGCCATATTTTAAAAATAATTCTCCATTTCTTCCATCACTGAAATGCTTGTGGCAAATAAAAAATCGTTTCGATGTTATCTGTGCGTGATCCAACGTCAGTAAATCTTCGTTGTCACAAGCTCTTATCCAATCTATAAAATTGTCTCCTCTTTTAGGAAATCTTTGAAGAGGTACTTTTTCATCTTGATATCTTTTCGTGCTACACCCCCGCACAGCACAATGATATTGGTACTTTTTTGCACAATCCATTATCAAAAAAAAAATGTCTTTTGGAGGTTATGTTTCCGCCGCACTTCAAAATTCCCAAGTCATCAGAAGAAGTTCACTTCGTACAATGTCACTTTAAAACGATACACCGTTAACTATAACATCCTTGATATAAAATTTCACTAAATTTTACAAATTCACAAAACTTAAACACTCTCCCTGGTGTAGTCTTGACGACGTAGTTGATAAGACCGAATAAGTACTTACAATAGGTAAAGTTTAACCAAATTTCGTTTGTGGTAGCATGATCCGAAAAGTACAGTTTATTTTTGTTGCGATAGTGAATAAGACTTGATTAATTAGCCTGAACACGTACTTATGCACTTAGGGCTGTTCAATCAAGTGCAATTTGAAGTAAAATAATCCGAAAACTACCAACTAAATGCAAATTAATCAGGTTTCATTAGTCACGTCATCAGGACTATACTAGTGGGAGCGTGCCTGATGGTTGTTATGGTAACGTAAAAAAATGTTAGTTTTCGGATTATGCTCCACAAACTGAGCTTTATTAAGGCCCTTCATCAGAATGGGTAATCGGTTTTGAATTTCGAAGCCGCACGGTTGAATATTTTTGTCTAATTTTTTGCATACTTTATCTACATAATCATACCTAGAAGCACACAGAGCCGGTTTTTCGATAAAATGTTTATATTTTGCTTAATAATCAAAACACGTCAGAACAATAGCAGTGGCGCTGAGTGTTAGTCCTTCATGCATTTTCAGCGCCTGCCTATAGTATGGAAATTCCATACATGGAAAACAGACTGGAAAGATAATAACTTTGTCCCTACTTTGAATATTTGAAGGGTGAATTTTCGAAAGGATGCATAATGTACTATTTCCATTTATAAGGACCATGGGCAGATGAATAGACACAACATAGAAGTTAATATTGGGATTAGAGTCATTAAAAGATGATTTGCTGTGTAATAAAAAAAACAATTGCACAGTACGGTACCCGATTTAGCATTTATTCTACTACATAAGAAATTGGATGGAGATGAACAATTATCCAACACATGGAATTTATGTAATTTTTTCCGTAGAATCGAATGGCGAATATTTAAGCTGGACAAATCAGGAGCCGCTGATTGGACCAGCCTTAATATTTTATAATTCAAAAACTAAAACTGAACTAATTTTTGAAAAATAATTTTTCGATTTTTATTTTTTTATTGTTATACAGCTTTTTGAGTCTGGGACACCCTGTATGTGTGTGTGTGTATACAGGGTGTCCAAAAAGTAACGAAACACCTCAATAATTTACCAGGTAAAATATTTTTCAAAAAGGTCAAGGTCATTCTTGAAGTTACTTTTAACAAGGAATCCAGTGGTGACTTTGAGCTTGTCCTTCAAGGTTATTTCAAGGTCAACTTTTTTTCAAGTGGGAACCCCTATTTTTGACAAAGGCAATGGAAAGAGCGGGAAATTTTACGTCCAAACATGTACTCAGGTCGTGGCTCAAGGGTGACCTTGAACTTCAGCTGACAGTTATTAAGCTTGACCCAGGTATGGGGCGGGTCCAATCTGTACTGCTGCGGCTCAGATGTTTACGAAAAACTTCAAAGTCATTGTTGGAGTAACTTTTAACGAGGAACCCAACGGTGACCTTGAATTTGACCTTGAGCTTAACCTTCAAGTTCATTTCAAGGTCAAGTTTTTTTTTTTAATTGGGAACCCTTATTTCTGACAACGGCAATCAAAAGAGTGGGAAATTTTGCGTCCAAACATAAACATAAATGGATGCCCTTGAATTTCAGCTGAAGGTTATTAGGCTTGACCCAGGTATTGGGCGGGTCCAATCTGTACTGCCGCGGCTGAGGTGTATACGAAAAACGTCGATGTCATTCTTGGAGTAACTTTTAACAAGGAATCCAGTCTGACCTTGAATTTGACTTTGAGCTTGACCTTCAAGGTAATTTGAGTCCCCTTGCCTCTCACGATCGGGGTGCTAGATTTAAGTGAGTACCCTCGCCTCTCACATTTGATTATTAGCATTAATCAGCACAACATCTTATTTTAAGTTCTCGAATTGTTCTCCATTCACCTCTTGACAGTAAGCTAATCGATGATAAAAAGCATCAATAGCATTTTGGATCATTTCAATGGAAATAAGAGCTGACTTAGCTATGATCCTTTGCCATAATTTATCTAAATTTTGGGGTTTTGTTTTGAACACCCGATCCTTCAGATAACCCCAATAAAAATAATCTAGAGGCGTCAAATCAAGTGACCTAGCTGGCCATTCAATTGTGCCTCTTCGTCCTATCCACCGATCAACAAATACCTCATCTAAGTAAGTGCAAACGTCTCGTCCATAGTGAGCAGCTGCACCGTCCTGCTGAAACCATATGTCTTCAAAGTTGTTTCCGGCTATTTCTCTGATTGCAGGAACTATTAAATGTCGAAACATAGCTTCATAGTTTTGAGCATTAGAGTTATCACCAATGAAAAATGGTCCTATAATTCTATTGTTAAGTATTCAGGTCCAAACATTCAATTTCTGCGGACACTGCGATTTGTCTTCTTGCATCCAGCGAGGATTTCAATCTGTTAGAAATTTGCTTCATCTGAAAAAGCTATGTTTGATGGAAAGTTAGGATCTTCAACTATGCGTGCCATCATGTCTTCAGAAAACTCAACGCGACGATCTAAATCGTCTTCATTCAACTTGTGAACCAGTTTCACTTTAAATGGATGGAATTTCGCTGTTTTAAGTTCGTTGTGTACAGACGATTTACTTATGTCATGCTCTTGAGCAGCTCTGCGGATGGAATTATGCGGATTTTCAGTAAATGATAACAAAAACTCTAGTGACTTCTCCTTATTTGTTGCTGACCTTAGTCTGCCTGATGTAGGTAGATCTCTGACAATGCCGGGATTATTGAACCTACTAACTGTATTTTGAACGGTCGAGATTGCAATTGGAGTTCTACCAACCCTAAATGTTTCATTGGAAACATTCGTTACTGTCCTGAGAGATCTCTCCACTTGACCCCAACCTCTCATCATAAGAATTGTTATTCTTTCTCTTTCAGTGAGGCGTTGAATTTTGACTTTACGGACTAATCCTTACTCAAATTTCGATCAGACTTAGAGGTTAAACTTATAACGCAGATAAACGTTTTCAAAAAATGAAAATTGTAATCTAGTATTTTTACGTAAAAGCTCTGCCTCATTTTTACATGTAAACCACTGCACTCACGATTGATAGAAATTTTTGTGGGGTAAACAAATTTGGAATTTGTTGCTTATTGAAGTATCAATTTATAACGAAGCTTAAGCTTGTAACTATTCAGTTATTTACTTTTTATTTATTTATTTATTATTTTATCAAATTTTTTGTGAAGAAAGTTAAAACTATACTTTGATCGACGTTTTTTATTATTCGTGGGTTTGATGCTAGCATAACTAATATTCAATACGCACGTTTAATTTTTTTTAATAAATTTTTTTACTTAGAAAATTGTTTTGACCTTGAAGGTCAATTTCAAGGTCAAATTAAAGGTCACCACTGGATTCCTCTTTAAAAGTTACTCCAAGAATGACCTCGGCCTTTTTCGTAAACACCTGAGCCGAAGCAGTATAGACTGGACCCGCCCCATACCTGGGTCAAGCCTAATAACCTTCAGCTGAAGTTCAAGGTCATCCTTGACCCATGAGCTGAGTTTATGTTTGGACGCAAAATTTCCCGCTCTTTCGATTGCCGTTGTCAAAAATAGGGGTTCCCAATTAAAAAAACAAAATGGACCTTGAAATAACCTTGAAGGTTAAGCTCAAGGTCACCGCTGAATTTCTCGTTAAAAGTTACTCCAAGAATGACCTCGATGTTTTTCGTAAACACCTCAGCCGAAGCAGTACAATTCGGACCCGCTCCATACCTGGGTCAAGCCTAATAACCTGCAGCTGAAGTTCAAGGTCATCCTTGACCCACGACCTGAGTACATGTTTGAACGTTTAACAGTTACTTCAAGAATGAGCTTCACCTTTTTTAAAAATATTTTACCTAGAAAATTATTTAGGTATTTCGTTACTTTTGCTTGCCATCCCGGTAGTACTCTATTCATTTGGAGTGGTTCCATGGACAAAGTACGAGCTTAGATCCCTTCATATCGGGTCACGAAAGGATATGCATATGAACAAAAGTGTGCACCTTAACCCTTGCTTGCCACACCTCCGCTGAGTAACACGCTTGCCATACGGGGGTGTCGGCCACCCCACCCATAAAAACTGTAATGAAAAATTAACTATTGGATATTTTTCTTTGAAAATTGGTATGAAACTTCTCAAAAGCTTACTTTAAAAGATCATATAGGTTATATAGCCAAAATTTTAATTCAAGTACCCTACAAAATGTGCGATTTCCTTCACGTTTAGGTACTTGAAATTGAGAAAGAAAAAGCCTGGGGTATAATCCACCCCACAGCGGCAAGTAAGGTTTAAGTCTTCTGTTCCGCGATTCTACATCTTACGCTGTCAAGGTGGTCGCGGAATGCTGAATCATGCATGTCTTCACAATAGGATTATTCTATGCATAGCACATATAGATAAAAATGGACGAGAACCTCTTCTTAAAATGGTTAGGAAGCACGAAGAAGTGGATAGAGGAGCGTTTCTGTACAAAGCAGCGGAGGAGGCTGCTGAAACACTCGGCTTTCCTTAAATCACCCGCACTGAAGTCGGGCACGGAGGTTTTCATGTTGGCATGTCAAGACGGTGTCATTTCCACTCTAGCATACCGTCTCCACATTTTGAGCCAAGACATTCCCGATGATAGCTATAGAGCGTGTCATGCACACCCTGAGCATCTAGGACACATACTACACGCAGAAAAAAGAACCCTATATTTTACTGAAAACCAAGTTAAATCTACTGATCTTCCAAGTACATACATGGACAACACGGCAGTTCAGTAAATGTTACAAGTATAGGCAACTGAATATGACTATCATTTCTGGTTACCAGTGGCAATTCTCAAGTGGTGCTGACCTGCGGATCAGTAGATTTTACGGATCCAGTCGCTATTCTGCACGGATATTATTAGTAGCAGTGGGACTCCGATGCTGTTTCGAAGTCGAAAATCGAACGAACCTCTCTTTCCAGCTGCATACGTTAGAAAAAGAGGTCCGTTCGACTTTCGACACGGTATCGGACTCCCACTGCAGATTGCAGAGCTAACTTATGTTAATGGTATTGACTATAGTTAGTATAGTTTAGACTTAAGAGTCTTTAGACGGCACTATGAATTGTAAAAAAATATTGCTAAAAAATAATTAATAAATCAATACGCGGTTAATTCATGGATATATGTTCGGATATACTTATAATTAATCGGCAATTGTAAGGTTACAACGCTTATAATACAATTGAAATTTCGCACGCAACGGGGGGGTTCGAACGCATAAACCTAAGCACGCAAGTCGACTGTCTTAACCACTAAACTATTAACAAGTTACGATCTGTGAAATAATCCCGAAATGCATTTGTAACTGAGGTGGTGACCTCGGTAACGACTTCTGAATACGCGCCCATGCCATCGCGCGTACAAGAAAAATGTTCTCGCATTTACCTCATATCCATACAAGTCAGCTGTGACAGGCGTGGGACACAAACACGTAGTGCTCCAATAAACTCTCAACTGTATACGATCTGTGAATAAGATGTGCCATCCAAAATAGTGTTATTTATTATAAATCCCCTCTATTTCTAAGTGGGAATATGGATTAATGTGACGACTGTCACAGATGTAAAAAAAAATGTTTTTTAGGTGATGCCATGAGGTAATGCAATCCATCCATTGCTGATGGCGTCATGAATTCATCCGGTGGTCCGCGCGGATCGGATCGGTAGCATGTACCGATCCTTCTGCAATGTTCACTACACCACTATTGTAATCTCGGTTCAGTGAATTTCACATGTCTTACAGTATTTAATACTATGGAATAGAGGTTTCATTTACTAAAGGATTGCCGCTTAATTCACCTTAATTTCACTGTGACACTTACGAAATGCTAAGTGATTTTGACATGTTCACACCCTCATTAAGAGCAGTTTTTACTGTTACGGTTACGAGAAACACGTTATATTTTTTGATAAGTAAATAAAACATTTCTTTTTTCTGCGTGTATCTAGTTATCGAACTCATGCGGGAACGTCGTAGATCCAAGACACAATGCGACACTAAGAGAGCTTTATTACCATCTCTGTCACTCAGACGGCATCAGCCCTGATATGGCTCCGCCAAACGCTCCTAGAGAAATAGAGTCAATTATCAACAATGAGAAGTGCCGCATATACTGGAACTCTATATTCTCGATAATTGCTTCTGTATTGAGTCAATCGCAGACTGTAACCGCCTATATCACGGCCGTGAGACGTGGTTGAAGCTAAAACGTTACAGCGATTTCACAGGGAGTGGGTGCCATTTTGCAGAATGGCACCCGCTCTCTTTGAAATTCTGCGGTTGTCCTTCTGACAAACTTTGAACTATATATTTCGATCAGAAAGATCAAGGCAGATCAGAGATCAGACCTACTAGAAAATATAATCTAAAATTAGACAGCATTACACTGATTCTTTGATCTTGATTCTAAAGTACAGGCGGCGAATATAAATCGAAGCAACAGTTGAAAAGAAAATGTGGCTTCAGATTTTAAGAAGCTCCTTTCGATATAATCACAACCTCTTTTTTATAGGATATTCGAGTTTCGCAGCCCAAAAAATGTCATAAAACAAGATACCAAAAATTTCGGTTGCAAGGAATAATATATACCACGTGAAAATTATTTATCGCAGAAATATTATTTGAAGGTTTACAGACATTTACTGTATGTTTTTGCGTTACTTTATAATATAATTCAATTTTTTCCCGACGTCAGTAAAATGACCATATTCCTTACGTGCAACGCCAGCGCGAAATCGTATATTTGTAACCCATGAAGAGGTACTGCGCATATGTGGTCAGCTGTGCATGCACACTTGCCTGTCGTCACTGATTAAAAATACTCGATTCCGCTCTCACTATTGAATGCATGCGAATATGTTCATTTGAAAGAAATCGAGATAAAGTATCGTATGCTACGCGGGAGGGAGACTTCACACATCGAAAGTCGCCCGCTTTCTTCCTTTGCAGCATAATATACTATATTTCACTTACATATCATAATTTTATTATTTTTTTAGGGGAAACGGACTGGAAAATTATTGTTATTGATGTCAACGATCCAATGGCTGATCAGTTAAATGGTAAAATGTTTTACGTACTTTCTTTCTTATTTCTTTGGAAGGGTTGCTTTCCTGTAAGTTTTTAATAGATTTATTTATTTGATTAAAATCTTCGTGGGTTCCTGAGATATGAATAAAAATTTCCAGCCGCACCTGTGTGAATTTCAGTCGGCTTAAACAGCGAGGCTGGCTGACCGTAGTCTTATCCCGGGAACCTGTGAAGATTTTTTGATTTTTATTAGCAAACTAGTCCAAGGAGGTCGAATTTTGAGCATAAATCGAACATAAACGTGACTTTGCGATTATTCTTCGAAGTGTAAAACAAGTAGGAAATATTAAAAGTTAACATTAATTGAAAAATAAGAGTTTCAGATGGAATTTGCATCATATACTATGAGGCAACACGTTTCCTGTAAAAACTGTTTTTTGTCAACAACAAAAAAACATTATTTTACTACATTACGTAACACACTGCAAGCTTAAATAAACTCCACTTAATGTATGTAACGTCAAATTTGATCTAGAATATGCAAGGCATATGAATAATAGACGATCAAAACTGAAATTGGAATTGTAACCTAACTTGTAGGTTGTATATTTTTAGGCTGTAAATATTTCATGTATAGTATCATATAAACTCTCAGTTTATTTGTGCGTCAAAATAAGTTTATTTAAGCTTATAAATTATTGAAACTTACATGCTATAGTGAAATAGTGGGTTTTTTAGACAGAGAAAGAGAGAGTGAAAACAGTCTTAACATAAAACGTGTATTGCACTGAAAAATATGGAAATTCCATCCGAAATAAATTTTTTTCGATAAATATTTATTTTCATTATTCACTAATTGCTTTAAAAACCACAGAAAGATCGTAAAATAACTTTTATGTACAAAATTAAAATGCGTAGTGTAATTATGTACTATTTTTTTATTACAGATGTTAACGATATTGATAAGCACTTTCCAGGACTAATGAAAGCAACTATTGAGTGGTTTAAGATTTATAAAATTCCTGATGGAAAACCCGAAAATCAGTTTGCTTTTAATGGTGAAACTAAATCAAGAGATTTCGCTTTACACGTCATTGAAGAGGTGCATCAGCATTGGACTAATTTAGTTAAGAGGGAAAAACCAGCTGAAGGCATTGCTTGGTTTGTATTAAGTATTACGTTAACTTCTGCGATCGATTACTTTTCGCACAACAAAAAATTTTATGCAGTCATGAATCAATAAGTTATTAAATGATTTTCAAAATCCTGATATGCTCCTTACTTTTGGTTGGTATTTGTTGGTTAATAGTAAGAAGGATAGTCTTCGGGGATAACCGATCTCTATCTACTAACAAGGAAGGTTACCCAAGTGTCCGCCTCCGATTTGATTCGTTCTGAAGTATGTTTTAGAGCACTAAAAAATAAGGTACACGTATTTTCTTATACGTGCCAGAATTCATATTTAGCGGGTGAAATCACCCTTCAAAGTTTTCGAATAATTACTTTAGAAATATACCTTCCAGGGAAATTAATCATAAGGAGGCAGTGTAACTACCCCCTATGGCTAACGTAAACAAAAATTCCTGATTATCATCCGAATAAAATTTTATTTTTGATTGATTAATGAAGTGGTATAAAAAATACAAGACGTTATATCTTTTCACACTCCGTGTCAGATTTAAAGAGGGTAACAACCCTTAAGTTGAATTTTTATTTCCTTAATCGTTTGTAACAGTTGCAGTTTAATGGTCGTAGTGAAAAATTCTCTTCAGGGCAGATAACATTGTGGAAATTGAAAACATCGCTGTCTACCGGCATGAGGCACCCTCATTCTAATTCGAAGCGGGTAGACCACCCTCAAAGCACTTTTCACGTTCATGAAGCATTTCAAGTGTTGCAAATTAATTATTGTGGTATACAAAATTTTACAGAAATTTATTTTACTCATTTCTTGTAATATTTTGTAGAAAATAAATTGTTTTACGGAATTTACATATACTCTACGAGTATATTTATGACATGTTCCATGTTATACACTTACTTCTCTAATGGAAATTAACGTTAATACAATTTTTGTTTCTTCATGAGACTGTTTGAAATCCCAGAAAATTAGGCATTTTTCACCAAATGGAACAAGATTTTAGTGTGAGTGATTAATTGTAAGCAAAGAAACATGAAGTTTATTTTGAACGCCCTAGTCTTCACCCCTATATCTCGACCTAAAAGCAAAGCTTCATAAGGGAAATATTTCTTTCCTTTGTTTCTTAAAAAGCAATCGAGAAATTATAAACACTACCCATGTTTCATGACTGATAAGGTTTATCAACTTTCAGACGAATATTCTCGCTATTATTCACGATATTTTTCAATTCTCAATATCTCGGCGTACATCTCTAAAAATATGGTAACGTGTGCAAATTCAATTTAGTATATTGCATTTGTCTTATGCGTAATGTGTACGTGTTGTGCTTATCTGGCAATTTACACACGGTACCATAAAAAAATTATCGCCTCGGCGTGCATCTCTAAAAATATGGTAACGTGTGAAAATTCAATGTTAGTATATTGCATTTTTCTTACGCGTAATGTGTATATAAGAATATAAGAAATTTACATGTAAAAAAATTAGTAGCTATCTCAAGAAACTGTGAAATAAGGTGATGAGAAGTAAATTTTGAAAAATATTGCTAAAATGATCGTGAATCCTGTAAACGTCATAAATCTTCTTGCATCGTTTCAAACAATGTATTTAACGGAGACACCTATAACACGGGAGGAGACTTTTTTGGCAGAAAAATTTTAACAATTAGTATTTGACACCATATTTCAATTCAATGTGGAAATACATGAGGAACAGTCTTTAGACTTTCAAGAACCGTTCAAAGAATCGGAAATTAAAATAATTGATGATGATGATAACAAAATCAATTGGACAGAAGAGAATGAACTTGTGGGAATTTGCTCGCAGAAAGACACTGATGTGGATTTTGAATATAAAAGAACAGCTGTTGAATACTGGAAAAACGCAGACGGAGGAAAGAAAAGAAGAAAATTTCACACTGTTCAACATATGTTCCGACGTCTATCTTCTGAACGTCAGTTAAGAAGGTGGGCTCAGCAAGTAGAAGCAGGGGGAACAAAAAAAGATAAATTATTTGAAATAACAGAATTTGTAATTAAAGAATTTAATGACGATCTTAATGCTGGGTTTATTGTTCATGACCGAGATCTCCGTAGGTGGGCTCTAGAAGCTTACAGGAATCAGAATAACAATGAAATAGTCTTTACAGCTTCCGGAAAGTGGATCTATAAATTTAAAAAAGCTCATCGCATTGTTTCGAGAAATATAAAGAAATTTGTAACACGGAAATCAATAGAAGATAGTGAGGTATTGAAGCAGAAAGCAGTACGGAATTCAAAATGTTTATAATACGGATCAAAGTGGCTTCCAATTGGAGCTGCATTCAGGAAGAAGTTTAGCAGTGAAAGGTCAAAAAAAAGTTAAGTGTGTTGTACAATCTATATCTTCGACCACGCACAGCTACACAATTCAGCCTATCATCAGTGCCAACGGAAGATTGTTGTCTCCATTATTTATGGCCCTAAAAGAACCAAGTGGGAAATTTGGACCAGTAGTAAAAGGAACATTATTCAGACCATCTAATGTATTCGTAACGGCTTCAAAATCTGGAAAGCTTACATCAGGTATGCGAAGCTAATTTTATATTTTTCTTTATTTTTATAACTTTGAACATCTTTTCACATAATTTTTATAGACCATTTCAATAAGTGGATAAAAGAAGTATTTTTTCCAAATACTGGGAGTACAAGTGTGTTGTTATTGGATTCATGGACTGGGCACTGTGTCGACACTATAGAAAAAGAAACACCTGTCGGTAAAACTGTCATACCTAAAGTTATTCCAAAAGGAACCACAGGTATGATCCAGCCATTAGACGTTTATGGATTTCGAGTTTGGAGAAATTTTGTTAAACGTTTTTCGGATGATGTTTTATTACATAATTATAAGATAAATCTTCACTTGAAAAACAATATTATTAAACTCCAATCACTTGTTCACAATCAACTACCCTCTCCGAGATATAAAAACCTTTTCCAGTACTCATGGTATAAAAGTGGTTATGTAGATAATAGGCCGCAAGATTTAAAAAATCCCGTAGATTTTATCTTTAGAGAATCTTCACAAATAAAATGTGCATATTGTGATGAAACGCCAGTTATTAGATGTTCTTGGTATAAAAAATCATTGTGTATCAAACATTTCTTTGAAGATCACCATATGTGTAATAAATATGAAGAATAATATCTCGCAGTATATTTCTAACTACCGTAAAACAATTTCATTTTCTGCAACATATAGGAAATAAATAAAATAAATTTCTGTACAATTTTGTATACCACAATAATTAATTTGCAACACTTGAAATGCTTCATGAATGTGAAAAGTGCTTTGAGGGTGGTTTACCCCCTTCGAATTAGAATGGGGGGTGCCTCATGCCGGTAGACAGCGATGTTTTCAATTTCCACAATATTATCTGCCCAGAAGAGAATTTTTCACTACGACCATTAAACTGCAACTGTTGCAAATGATTAAGGAAATGAAAATTTAAAGTAAGGGTTGTTTACCCTCTTTAAATCTGACACGGAGTGTGAAAAGATATAACGTCTTGTATTTTTTATGCCACTTTATTAATCAATCAAAAATAAAATTTGATTCGGATGATAATCAGGAATTTTTGTTTAGGTTAGCCATAGGGGGTAGTTAACTCCCCGTCTAAGGGGGTGATGGTTAAAAATTAATATTGTACTGCAATTTAATAACATAATTACAGTTTGAACAATATTTACACTGCCTCCTAATGATTAATTTCTCTGGAAAGTATATTTCTAAAGTAATTATTCGAAAACTTTGAAGGGTGATTTCACCTCCTAAATACGAATTCTGGCACGTATAAAAAAATACGTGTACCTTCTTTTTTAGTGCTCTAAAACATACTTCAGAACGAATCAAATCTGAGGCGGACACTTGGGTAACCTTCCTTGTAAGATAGAGCGAGAAGGAGTTATCTCATTAGATAGCAAGAGACAGCAGAGGTAGGGGAACCAGAGGTGGGAGTGAGAGGGAATATTGCCATGTTTGTAAAGGATGGATGCCTAGTGGCTAGAGTCGAGAGGGGTGGAAGGGGCTGTGATGTGTATCTCATAGGATAGAAAGAGATAGCGGATGGAAGAGTGATTTGCAGAGAACTAGAGGAGGGAGTGAGAGGATAGATCTCAAGGGAGGTAGAAGGAGGGTGTGGTGTGTCTAACTCATAAGATAGAAAGAGATAGTGGATGGAAGAGTGATCTGGAGAGTACCATAGGAGGGAATGAGAGGATAAATGTCGAAGGAGGTGGAAGGAGGGTGTTATGTATCTATCCCACAAGATAGAAAGAGATAGCAAGTTGAGCGGGCGTTTTTGATTTCTTTTTCCCCTGAAAAGAATTGTGTTAGCGGATATCTTGTTT
>CAKNWT010293164.1:2859-17281 GCA_932066315.1 Andricus coriarius | reverse complement strand
TTTTTGCGAATCGAAAAAAATTGTTCGAATAAAACTTATGTATTTCATGAAGGAGAATCTGAATCTGTGATAAAAAATTGGGGTTGCCATTTGAAATTACAAAGTTACCCCCACCCCTGCCTCCTGTGGGGGTGGGGGTGGGGTAAATTTTAACAAATCTTTTTTCCCCCTCGAAAATAAAAAGTTTTTATTCCAGACATTTTTTCCGTAGGATGCGTATTTTTTGAGATATTTCGTTGTCTCAAGTTAAAAAAAACACCCTGTATAATCATATTTTGACTTTAAATTTCATCGAAAAACGCTAATTAGCATTAGTGCGTCAGAGCGGTAAAATAAGTCTCCCGCAAGCTGTCTGCTCCACTAGCGCACATCTTTTGCATTCTTCGAAAAAACCGAGGCCTGAGAAAGCGAGACGGAACCCAGGAACGAATGAGGCGAAAGCCAGCCAGGCTCGGTTTTCCTCGTTTTGGGCTTCATGACCACGTCATAGATATAATGGCCATTACATATTAACGAACTTAAAAAGCGGCACTTAATTTCGGCTCCTACGGCTCTTGAAAACCAACATGTATCAATAATATTCCTATTCTTTCCCTTTGTGCATAATATAATACTAAGCTTACAACAAAGAAGTCATTTTTTAGTGATACAATAGAATTTTTAACCAAATAGTTGATGTTCAACTTACAAAGACGAATTTAATCGAGGATAGTTGATTTACACAGGCCCACAACAAAAAAAGTGGGTTGTGCGAGATATCAGAGTATGGTACCTATACGAATTTTGGGGCGCTAAAGACGAATCTGACATCAGTTTTTTCCCAGCACGTCAGGATTTTCCCCTAGATGCGGGAAATTCCCTATTAAATCAACTTTTCTAGGTATAATTACCCTTTGTATTAAAAGCACCTGGAAACAGATCAGGCATGATATTTTTACAAATTTTGAGGCGCTGAACACGAATCTGACATCAGCTTTCCCCGAGCGCGTCAGGATGTTCCCCTAGACGCGGAAAATTTCGCTACAAAATCAGCTTTGTCGGGTATGGAATAACCTTTGTCATTGAAATCGTCTGGAAAAAGATCAGGCATGATATTTTTATCTATTTTGGGGCGCAAGACCAGAAAAAGTACATTATAAAATTATAATTCTAGTATGGAAGCCTAGGCAATGTCGAAAAACTTAGGTGAGATGTGCTTTTAGTGTGCCCATCAAGAAGAAAAAATTTTGAAGTAGGTTTAGTGTCTTCCTCTCAAATCTTGACGAAGCAACTTGAGCTAATGAAGGATAACTCAGATTCGATTGACTCCTACTAAGACTTGGCTTTATTATATGTATGATGTTCAATGTAACGAGGGTTATTTCATACCCGATACAAATGATTTTAGAGGGAATTTCCCGCGCCTAGGGGGAACTCCTGACGCGCTCGGAGAAAACTGATGTCAGATTCGTGCTCAGCGCCCCCAAATAAGTAAATATATAATTTCTCATCTGTTTCCAGAGGATTTTAATACCAAGGGTAATTTATACCCAGAAAAGTTGATTTACTAGGGAATTTCCCGCATCTAGGGGAAAATCCTGACGTGCTGGGGAAAAACTGATCTCAGATTCGTGTTCAGTGCCCCAAATTACGTATAGGTACCATACTCTGATCTATAGCATAAACCACTTTTTTTGTGGGCCTGTGTTATCTAACTGAACAGCTCAATTTAGAACAACAAGTTTATTTTCAAACAATGAAGACACAGTTTCGGCCAGATAGTAGAACATGAGGAAATTAATTTTTTGATGTTGTACCAAGCAATTGGTCTTATGAACAAAGAGTTGAATTTGTAAACAAGGGAGAAAAATTTTGAACAAAAAAGGTCATTTTTCCACAAAATGGTTAAAGTACATAATCGAGCGCGACGTGCGAGGACCAACAGTCGCGCGCCCTAGGAGCACTAAAATTTGCAAGCAAAGCGAGCGGCACAAATCGAACAAAAACTACGCATCCCATCTAAAAGTAATTCCTAACAAATTTGTAGAAATTTTTTTAATTCTCAATTTTCGATAATTTATCTTCTTCTGTATCTTGTATAGTTTTACTGCAAAATGAAATTTTTTATTTTTCTCTATTTCTTTTTGCAGAGTTAAGTTCGCAGTCAAGCAGCGATAGCCTTGACACTCCCCGCCCGGTTCACTGTCGCTCTTCTCCTTCTCGTCGCATACCTCAGGCCTTTGAGGAGCACACTCTTCGTGCCAGGGACAGGACGCCTCCTGGTTGGCCTCCTTCTCCTAATGTACTTGGATACGCACTTGGACAACTAGGATACATTCGGCTTATTCCCCGAACAAATCAGAATCTCCGATTCGAATTTCGAAGATACGTTTTTCCTGTTGGTTATCCACTTAGATTGAGAACAGAAAAAAATACCTATGTTCCCGTGCCAAACCAAGAACATATTGTTTTAGCAGCATCAAACGGTGACGTTTGTGCAATACTAGAGCATAGTGGGGTTCTTCGGGCAATATATGCGACAAATAGACCTCGTGCGAGGATAAAAATAAATATGATAAGCGGCGCAATTTATATTTTGACCCCAGACGAAATGCGATCTTGTCCAGTGGGCGAAGGTCACCCAATCTTCCCCTACAGTTTTATTAAAGCTTTGGCAAATGAAGATTCATTAGATTCCGAAAGTCGTCCTAATAGCGAACATAACCCTGGCTTTCCTTCATCTGACAGACATCATTCACCTGACCGGAATTCTCCTCAGGAGCCTACTCTTCATGCCGAAGCCAGCTCGCCTTCTGGGTGGCCGCCTTCACCTATAGTACTTGGATATACACTTGGACAACTTGGATACATTCGGCTTATTCCCCGCACAAATCAGAATCTAAGATTCGAATTTCGAAGATACATTTTTCCTGCTACTTATCCAATTAGATTGCGAACAGAAAGACAGAATTATATTCCCATGCCAGCCCATGAACAGATTGTTCTATCATTATCCAATGGTGACATTTTTGCTATATTAGAGCATAGCGCTGTTCTTCGGGCAATATATGCGACAAATAGACCTCGTGCGAGGATAAAAATAAACATGATGAGCGCCGCAATTTATATTTTGACCCCAGATGAAATGCGATATTGTCCAGTAGGTAAACGTCACCCAATCTTCCCCTACAGTTTTATTGAAGCTTTAGCAAATGACGATTCATTAGATTGCGAATGGAGTCCTAATAGCGAACGTAACCCTGGTTTTCCTTCATCTGACAGACAACATTCACCTAACCGGACTTCTCCTCAGGAGCCTCCTCTTCATGCCGAAGCCAGGTCTCCTCCTGGTTGGCCGCCTTCACCTATAGTACTTGGATATACACTTGGACAACTTGGATACATTCGGCTTATTCCCCACACAAATAAGAACCTAAGATTCGAATTTCGAAGATACGTTTTTCCTGCTGGTTATCCAATTAGATTGCGAACAGAAAAAAGTAAATATATTCCCGTGCCAGTCCAAGAACAGATTGTATTATCAGCATCCAATGGTGATATTTTTGCAATATTAGAGTATTGCGGGCTTCTCCGTGGTGTGTATGAGACACATAACGCTCATGCGAGAATCAAAATAAATATGATAAGCGGCGCAATTCATACTTTGACCCCCAATGAAATTCGAGATTGTCCAGTAAGCAGACGTCATCCAATCTTCCCCCAAAATTTTAATAAGGCTTCTGCAAATTACGATTCACTACAGTCCCAATCGAATGCTAATATCGAACGTAACACTGGCTCTTCTTCTACTAACAGAGGACATTCACCTGAAAGGACTTCATCTCAGGAGCCTGCTCTTCGTGTCAGATCCAGGTCCTCTCGGGGAACGCCTCTTTCTGATCAAGTACTTGGATGCGCAATAGAACAACTGGGCTATGTTCGGCTTATTCCTTGCACAAACCAGAACCAGCGATTTGAATTTCGAAGATACGTTTTTCCTGACTATGAACCAATTCAAATGCGAATAGATCATACGAACTATATGGTTGGGCCAAACCAAGAATATATTGTATTATCAACATCGAGTAGTGACGTTTTTGCAATATTGGATTATAGCGGGACTCTTCATGGAATACATAGGACAGATGTAAATAATTCGAGAATAAAAATAAATATAATAAGCGGGACAGTTGGTAATTTGACTGGAGATGAAATAAGGTATTGCCCAGTAGGCAAAGAGCACGCAATCTTCCCGAACAGTTTTATTAAAACTTTTGCTAATTACGATTCACTGGAGGCTGTGTATCATTAATTCAATGAAAAAATTGTCAAATGACACATAATAATCTTTGTAACCTGAAGTTGGATCAAAATTTAATTAAAACATTAAAACATCATTGTAGTTTTTTATTTGAATCGCTATTTAAAAAAATGTTTTGTCAATGCAATTAACGATACAGCCGGCGGTTCAAGCTGTTAGATTAATTTTATTAATTTTTTTAATTTTGTGGGATCGTGATTACCACCTTTTAATTCCAGATGTTTTCTTTTTCGGCTGCCCTGTTACCGTTGAATCTCAATGATAAAATGTGTTTTCATATTTAACTTACCCCAAGTTTTAGCTACTGCCACACTTCATTCGCCAGGGGGAAGGAAGCAGTGGCAAAGATTAGATTTCTCATTTTTGGCAAAGGATGTAACTTGTCAGGTTCACACCTTTTTCTGGAGCATTGCACTTGGCTGACAACTGCACTGGTACCGATTTGCTGTTTTCATTCTGGGTTCAATAGGCTGATTCGCAGTATCTAAACAGCCTTGACGGTGAAACCCGATCTCTTCTGGCTTCGAATTTAAATGGCTTGATGACTGTGATAACGTGACTCAAAGACACTTTTGAGTCCCTTCATTTAAGATTTTTGAATTATCATTTGAATTTTATTGACTAATAGTTACTAATTGTTACCAACTTAGTTTATTTATTTCAGTAGTTAAAATTTATGACTCGATGTTTAATACACAACGTGTACCTAGCTGGACTATTTCCAATTTTGATAACTGAATTTTTATTAATATTTTCTTTGCGCATATTAATTCTGCTGACTGCTCTCTGTCGAGAGAATGAATCCATCCTGCTAAAGTCTTTACCTTGATCCAATATGAGTCGCTCTGGTATGAAATTTTATATCTCAAATTTTAATCGTGTCTTGTGTTGGATGAAGCAGCAGCTCACTTTAGCAAATTTCGCTGGACCGTGTCACGCGAATGATAAGATCTCCCTTGCAAAAATGATATTGCTGATGGGACTTATATTCCAAGAATTGATCTTCAGTCGTTAGGATGTAGGTTCTTTGAGATACACCTGCGTCGGTATATCGAGAATTAAAATTTGTATACGCCCGGCCATAGTTGGTTACAAATATTTGTTGAGGTACGGATATTGAATGAATATGGTAGATTTGATAATTTGATTTGTCGAGAAGTGAAATGTCCAGTACGAACCTTAAAGATCCATTCCTCACCGTGATCGTTGATGTTCATAATAGTGCCAATTTCTGGATACTGACTTTTGGTCTTCGAGTAGAAAACATGAATTTGGGAGCATGGTCTTCTACATGTCGATATACAACCTCTAGTTGTTTGCTGATATTGTGTAGCTATCCAAGCGGGCTCCCATCATTTTAAGCATTTGATTTAAAGTGTTTGTGTAGTTTATTTATGACATATATTATATAATTTGATTGAACGTCACTTCAGTAGTCACTTCAGTAGTTCAGTAGCTCACGGAAGCATGTTTTGAATTTTGGACTACAACTCGAGCGCTTACCGTTCGGTCAGTTAGACTAGCGCGCGAAGTATATTATGTTAATGTGAGCCTCATTTCAAAAATAGCAATAAAAATAAAAAATTCAATTTTTGGGAAAAACTACACAAGAGACAGGAATGCGCAGATAAGAGCATATGAACTCCCATCTAATACTAGGTTGCTGAAGGCTGGTGACCTCAGTGTAAAGGCCAAACAACTGTGACTCTTTGGATTACAGTTCTGTCCTCACACGCCCCCTTAATTAACCGAAGTTTGGTGGGACTGACGTTATAACTAGACTCCCCACCCTATGACGACTTACTACCTTATTTGGACATGATTTCGACCCGCAAAAAAAATTTCTCGCATAAAGGTGGCAGTTGGGCGTACACTGTAAACAATGAATAATACAAACAATAAAATAGCTTCGAAATGGATTGAAATTTTGATTGACGAATGGTATTCGCACGATAAAGGTAGAGGTCAAGTTTCAGACGATGATAAATGTAATCTAGATTTGATACAGTAGTGTTGCATATTGTACAAAGTTCGCATTTTGGATGTTTTCTTCTCCGGCTGCCCAGTTACCGATGAATCTCAATAATAAAATGTGTTTTCTTTTGAATATCTGACACACTGACTCTAGTTTTGATTCTAGTGTATTCAAATTAAAAGAAAATGGAATAGAAAACAGATAGTAAAATTGCAAAGTATTCAAGAAAACGAAAGCGATTTCATATTCATTACCCTAACTGATAGCTACTGCCACATTTAATTCACCAACACTGTTAGAAATTTATTGCAATTTTAGTCAGTTTTCAATGGCTTATGTCACTGAAATTTCAAACATTTGACTTTGAAAATTAATTTGAAACCATACTCATTACTTTTCAGTGACACGAAACCTTATTTCAAATCAAAATTTATTGACATTTCATAAAATGTACTGTGTAAACTGTTTCAATTGCTTGTATATAGAATATTATTGGTGGCTGAATAAATTTCACTGTGGTTTACGTAAGTTTTACAAACACGCATTGAAAAGGAACTAACATTTCTTATTAAATTTAATAAACCTAAATGAAAATATGAGCAAAATTTAAAAATAATTAATTAAATCAAATTTATAAGCTTCGAAACTGACATTGAAATTTTAATAGGGCTATTTTAATTTCAGTGTTGCATGAAATTTCAATGAGTTTATCACTAACCGTAGTGTAAAAAGCTTCACTAAAATTTTCACGAAATTCCATGAACTTACTTCTGACAGTGAAGGGGAAGGAAGGAGTGGGCAAGAATTAGATTTCACGTATTTGGGAAAGGATGTAACTTGTCAGGTTCATACCTTTCCCTGAACCGTTTCACTTGCGTCGTTGTCACTTAAATTCACGCTTTGTCTTCCGTCGACTAAAGATCCAAGATTACGTCCGTCCATAAATATGCCTGTGAGTCAATTAAATTTGAATTTTTGGATATGTTGGTTGAAACCATGTTTGATTAAATATTCCGCTTTACTTAGTTGGATCTTCACTAAAGCTTGAATTTTATTAATTAAATTCTTGGTACCCCAGTGAAATATTATTAGAAGATTGATTATTGCGGTCTTCGAAATTTTAATTTGTAGAAGGGATAAATAAATAATTGAATTAAAGCTTATTCTGCTGATGTATTTATATAATAATATCCAAACTCCAAATCCTGACCACTAATGACTTATATTTTAAATTCTAAGGAATAAAAGAAAGCTTTTTTTCTGAATTTTCCAATTTTACACTTTTTAGATTGCACGTATTTGAATAAAAATATTTTACATGTAGTCTAATACATATTTGTCACCAAATATTTTCTTGTAATCAAATTTATAATTTTTTCTTTGCAAACAAAGGTGATGAAACTTTCCCACATATAGTTAAATTATTTGAAGTTAGAATTCAACAAAACTATAAAAGTGTGAATAACTAAAGCAGGCCTCACAGTCCCTATGGGATAAAATATAGGGACCAAAGGGTACTTTTTATCACGCTCATAGGGTACTTTTTTCGCGTTTAAAGGGTAACAAATTCAGGATGAATTTATAAGACTTCAAAACAATTGAAGTTAAATTCAAAACAATTTAAATGTATTGGAAAAATGTTGATATTCAAAAAAATTCTATTGATTTCCGTAAAACTGGAATGAATTCGGAGAAGTTAAAGAAATTAAAAACAATTTGAAAATATGAAAAATCTTCTGTGAATTCAGTAACTTTGAAATGAGCTTAAAAAATTTGAAGGGAATTCAAAAGAATTTCATGAAAGGCCTATGAATTTAAAATGAGGTTAAAAGCTTTCATAATCAATTAAATAAAAACTTTAAAAAATTTATGAAAAATTAATTGAATTAAGTGGAGTGGAGTAAAATTGGAAGAATTCAAGTAAATCAAACAAATTTGAGAGATTTCTAAAAAAATTTAGTGAATTCAGGGTGAATTCAAAAAAATAATTTCAAATGTTTGAAAGCCTACTAATTTATTAACAAAGAAGTGAATTATGCCTACAAAACAATTCAAGTCAAATTCAAAAGAATTCAAATGAATTAGAGACATTTCTTAAATCGAAGAAAAAAAATGTGAATGAATTGTAGAGAAATTGAAGGAAAATGAGAAGAATTCGATGAAAATCATCAAACATCACAGTAAATTTAAAACACAATAAAAGTATATTCAAAACAATTCAAAAATATGAAAAAATTCATTCAACTGAGTAAGTTTTAAATGAGTTTTAAAAAATTAAAAATAATTTAGAATAATTTGATATAATGCCTAAAAATTTAAGGTGAGTTTAAAAGACTTCAAGATGAATTAAACATGAACTGTTTAAAGATCCACTGAACTGAGTAAAATTAAATGAATTTAGGAGAATTCAAAAGGATTTAAAAAAATTCAGGATAATTTAATGAGAATTTAGGGCGAATTCCAAATAAATTGCAAAAAATATTTGAAAATCGCTTGAATTCTTTGAAACCCTACTAATTTCTTATCGAAAAAGTGACTAATGACTACAAAAAAATTCAAGTGAAATTCAAAAAAATTCATATGAACTGAACACATTTAAAAAAATTGAAAAATCCATTTCTTTCAATAACTTTTGCGTGAATTTAGGGGAATTTAAGTGGAAACGAGAAGAATTCGATGAAATTCATTAAAAAAATCAAACTGAATTAAAAAAAAACAATAAAAGTAAATTCAAAACAATTCAAAAATGAAAAAAAGTTAATTCAAGTGAATAAGTTTCGAATGTGTTTAAAAAAATTATAGAGAATTTAAAAGAATTTGATGCAATGCCTAAGAATTTAAGGTGAGTTTAAAAGACTTCAAGACGAATCAAACAAAAACTTTTTAAAAATCCACTGAAATGAGTAAAATTAAGTAAATTTACAAGAATTGAAAAGGATTTAAAAGAATTCAGGATTAATTAATAAGAATTCACGGGCGAATTCCACATGAATTGCAAAAAATACTTGAAAATCTTTTGAAATCTTTTGAAATCTATTAAAATATTATAAAATCCCGTAAATTACATGCAATCTGATGATACTTCTTGAAATCTTGGAAAATTAATTAAAATACCTTGAGAGCTCTTAAAACCCCATAAAATCATTGAAATCCTCGGAAATCTGTTAAAATCCCTTGGAATCTTTTAAAATATCTTATAACCTGTAAGGTCCTGTAAAATCCTTCCTTATCTTCCGAAATTCTTTAAAACCGCATGCAAATCTTTAAGATCCCTAAAAATTATTTAAAAAGCTTGGAAATCCCTTGTAATTGGTTAAATCTCTTGAAAACGCATTGAAATCTTTTAAAATACCCTACAATATTTCAAAGCCCTTGAAATCGCTTCAAACTATTGAAATAAATAAAAAAAGTTCTGGGAACCTTTTAAAATTTCCTAAAATATTTCGAATCCTTTAATATCTTTTGAAATCCCTTGAAACTTTTTAAAACCCTTGAAAATGCCTGGGAATCTTTGACAATACCCTGAGATATTTCAAATACTTTAAAATCCAATTAAATTACTGAAACCCATTAAAAATTTCTTTGCAATCTTTTAAAATAAACTATAATATTTCAAATATTTCAAATCCTTTGGTCATTTTGTCAAATGATCCTCAGGATCAATTATATAAAAAATTTGAAAAATTCAAACTAATCTACTGAATTAACTATAATTGAGTGAATTGAGAAGAATTTAAGTGACTTAAAAAATTATAAAGAATTCCAAAGAATTAAAAGAATTCAGTGTGAATTATAAGAAATAATTTCAAATCTTGGAAACCCTACAAAATACTTCACTTATCTTCAATAAATTCTTTAAAATCCACCAAAATATTACTAAATTCCATGAAATTATATAATATCTGATGATACTTCCTGAAATCCTAAAAAATTATTAAAATACCTTGAGAGCTCTTAAAACCCCATAAGATCATTGAAATCCTCGGAAATCTGATAAAATCCTGTGAAATCTTTTGAAATATCTCAAAACCTTACACGTTCTATAAAACCGTTCCATATCTTCCGAAATTCAAAGAAAATCTTCATTCTACAATATTGCAAACGCCTTGAAAGTTCTTCAAATTAATCAAATTAATCAACAAAATTCCTTGGAATCTTTCAAAATTCCCTTAAATATTTTAATATAAAAGCTCTTGAGAAGGCCTTAGAAGTTTTAAAAACACCCTTAGATCCTAAAAAATGTGTTCAAATTTATGCAATCTATTAAAAATGTCTCGGAATCTTTAAAAATGCCCTGACATATATCAAAAGAATTCAAGACAACTTAGAAATAGGTATAGACCTGAATTGAGTAGTGATTAACCCATCAGTTATTTCATTAAAAGAAAAGTAACATTATTAAAAGTTACATTATGGGCTGCACATATAGGGTACTTTAGGGACCAAATCTTGAAAATAGGGTACTTTAGGGACCTCAACTGAATATAGGGTACAATAGGGGATATAGGGACCGGTCTGTGAGGCCTGCTAAAGTGAAAACGGTTAATAAATAATTATAAGCAAAAAAATAGAAGAAATAAAGATAGGGAGGGAGGGAAAGGATATCTCTTAACATTGAATTTCATTTTTCTGTGGAGATTTACTCTTACCTTCAAGACAAAACATTCTAATTTTGAAAGCTTCGCGGTGTGTTTCATCATAACGTGCGAATTTATTTTTTTTATTTTTTAAACAAGTAAAACATTTTAACATTACACGGCCTTTTTAAGGAGGCATAAAAATATTTTTTCTGTAGTCTTAGTCAACGTACAATTAAGCTGGCCTTTTATTATCCAAAGATCAAAAGTTTCCATTTACATTTTGCAAAAACTCTGACGATTATCCACCTTGCTCTCAATATTTGACTTGCTTAATGTATAATTATGTAGTCCGTGTGTCAAAAACCCCGGTTCAAATCTAAATTCCTTAAAAGTATACACGAAAATAAGTTTTTAGTTTCTCATTTATTACGACTGTTTTTGTACAATTATTATATTTTTGTAATAATATTAATGTGGGACCCGTACGGATGGTAAAAAATCGTCAGCCTTATACAAAAAAAAATATCTGAAGAAGAAAAAATTATTTCAAAATATTTCAGGATGATAATTTATATCCTACAGAAACAAATTCCTGGTTTTTAATTTTAATTAAAGAATTTAAGAAGGCTTAGTGTATGCATGACGTAGCCAGAAGGTTATAGCGTAAAACTTGTAAACAGGTTACATCACTTCAAAGTGAAAAAGACAAGATTATTTGCACGCTTAGTGTACTTTACCTTAGTTTATTTACTTTAAAAATAATACCACAGAAACATTACGAAATTGGATTAAGAATGCCAGCAAACCCTATTACACAAGTCTTCTAATTTGATAGTCAAAATGTTCATTTATAATTTATAAGAAAGAAAACGTTCCAATATCACATATTTCAAATAGAGTGGTTCAAATATATTTGCCAGGAAAATGCTCCTCTTTTCCAGACTCTCTCTATTTACAAAACAAATAAACGCGACCATTTTGACATTTCTATATCAAATAATTTTTTACATTTTTGTTGACATTTTGGCGAATGAAGCGCTACCACAGAATAGAAAAAATATTTAAGATTCACAGCTATGACTTATATTGAGTTGAAAAAGATAAAAATCAAAAGAAGGGTTTAATATTTTAGAGTCGAGGATTTTAAAAATCGGTTCAAGGTCTGTCCCACAAGTTTTTTTGTCTACTGACGTTGTATTTCTCTTTTATGATTAAAATCGAAAATAAATATTCAAAATATTCATAAGGCGGGCTAAACTGGTTATTTTATAATTTAAAACTATTTTAGTGTTGTTAAAAGTCGATTTATCAACGTGGATTTCAAATAGCATTAATAATTACTACTGTCCTTGGGTCATATTTTCTTTATAAAATGCCCAGTAACTCTCCTGTGGTACCCTAAATTAACAAAAGTATTTTCCCCGGTTTGAAATTTTTTTTCTTTTCGAAAATCTCAATTGTCTAAACTGGTACACTTTTTGGTAATCACCCTTATTTGTAATGAAAAAGTACTTCAATTTGTGTGCTTCAACCCTGAAAGTTCAAAATTAACCCCTATACACGACGTAGATATGACTTTGTCAAAAAATAATCATTTTGAGAATTTCACTATGTCAATCGAGTCTGATTTTTAGGCTCCTCAGAAATACCAATTCCGATTTTTGGTCTCCAGCCCTTGCCGTTACAGAAAACTAAAGCATTTTACATTTTTTAAATATAAAAAATGCAAATTTTATGTGAACAACGTACGATATTGAAAAAAGTCAAGAAAAGCAAAACGCTGATTTTTCGGAGCCTGACAAGATTATCCTAACAAATTTTTGAATTTTCTTGAAAAATCAAAAATGCAAATTTGTACGGCACAAAAACTAACGAAGAACCGAACATTCGTTTTTGCGGTTGAACGATAAAAGGCGCAAAAAAGATGAAAGAACCAATATTGTGCAACAAAAAAATATCCAGAAAAGTGCCATCAGCTACTTTTTAGATAGGACGCGCAGTTTTTGTTTTATTCGTGAAAAACATTGAAAATAAAAGAATTAAATTTTTGAAGAAACGGCACAAGCTTCGGAAAAAATTGATTAAAAAAAAATCCACAAACAAATGAAAAACTCACTATTTCGCGCATTAATCAATACTTTCTCGTCTCAACGAAAGCGATCTGAAAAACAAGTATATATAACGAATATTAGGGCATGAGTTCTGAGATAAAATCATACTAAATAGTTATTGAGACACGTGGTGTCAGAGATCCGAAAAAACTAGAATTTTCTATACAATTGTCTAAATGAAATTTCAACAAAGTAGTTGAACTTTTGAGTGTGTATTCAAATTTTTAATCAAAAGGATTAGTTTGCTACCACAAACGGAGAATTTGAAACAGAATATATAAATTTAAAACAAAATTGTTGACATGCTAATTAGAAATGAATGATTTTTAACGAGTGCATCTTCAATTAATAAAATTAATTTTTGACAAAGTATTCAAACTTTAACCTTCAAAAAGTCTATATTTTCAAATAAGTCGAAAAAGTCTCACGATGCTAGCCCGGTACCGTATCTTAAAGATTTTTCTTTTAAATATATTTACATACTGGGCGCAGTTTTATTTTAAAAAAATCAATATTTTATGTTTGAACAGGATTTTGACTTAAATAAAGTCTATAGTGGTTTTAACTTAAAACTAATCTAAGTAACGCATCTTTTTAAATATTATGCGTTACAGTAGGTTATTGTCCTCTGCCTTTCTTATTTTTTGGTTAAAATATTTGATTTGGTCTGGAGAATACAAAATAAAGGACACTTATTTTATCATGTTAGACTTAAAACCAATGCCTTTCATTTGAGATGAAAATTTAATAATTATATCTCCGAAGGACAATCTTGAAACTAATAATGTCGTCATCTCACATATATGTAAGATAACGACCACATACGTATATATTTGTACTCTGATGAGGCAATAGAATATTCTTTAGTTACATTTGTTTATCCAGTTATTAACTGAAGCATTAGGCAGTTTTTCCTCTACATTGCGAAAATGAGGATGGTCTATATTTTCGCTTTCACTCTGGCGGTCATCTTTCATTTTAGTGGTGAATATACTTATATAATATATCTATGATTTTTATTATATTTTATATAATACATGCATGAATACAGCCATTTCTCAGGCCTGAGGAGCGAACATAAAGTACCACTATCCAGCTTATATTTATGTCGTCAAAAATTATGACGTCATAGTAGTGTTGTCGCCGAGCGAGAATTCGTTTTGCCTCGTCTCGTGGTGTCCTTTCTCGTTCCTCGTCTCGATTTTTCCGAGGAATGCGACAGGTCTGCGCTAGCAAAGCCGACAGCTCGCGGGAGCATTTTATTTCCACTCTAATGCACTAATGCTAATAAGCGTTCTTCAATGAATAGTTAAATTCAAAATCTGATTACATATTTTGATTTGCTCTTATTGATAATTTATATTGCCAATTATAACAACAGAATATATGAAACGGAAATATAATCTCATATAATCACACAATCCTGGTCAAAGTCAAGGATGAAAAAAAACAGTTA
>CAKNWT010293163.1:0-16838 GCA_932066315.1 Andricus coriarius | reverse complement strand
TTTCAGTGAAGAAATTTTCAAAATACCAGTTCAAAACTTTCGACGCGTGTTGACATCGTTGACATGGCAACCGCCAGTGCGCATGTGCGCGATACGGCGACCAAGTTTTCAGCCGTGGCAAGCATTAAGGAATTCTTGGACGTTGTTCGTCCCACTCCCCTCTTACAGCGATACCACTCCTTACTATTCCTTCGTGGGTAGGGTGGAAGCGTTCGAACGAAAACGGTTGGGACGAACTAGGGGCAGAAGCGAAAAGTATGATAGGTACGGGTCACCAGAATTTTTAGAGCCAAGTCAGATAAAACAGAGGTCGTACGACACAGGGCGTGGAGGGCATGAACCCGCGCGACGATACCAAGGCGCGAGTTTTAGCCATACCCGGGACATTAGAAAGCATTATGTCCCAACGACGGGACAGGGCCAAGATAGGCCATATTGGGAGCCGTGGCGACAGATTAGAGAGCAGAGTCGCGCCCCACAGGACAGGTACTCCCACGGTTGGGAGGAAAGACCGGAATATGAGGGCTATGCGCAAAGACAAACACTTGGGCCAGGAGCCCCGCATGGATATGAACCCGAAGCCACCACGAGTCACGGGTATGCTCATGGGTGGGGGCGAGGCCCCATGCGACCCCTTAGCAAACCGAGGGACGTGACAAGAATCATGGAAGGGTGGTAGGTCAGTTTCAACGGATAAAAGGGCTGAAAGGACATTGCGTGGCACTGGTTCCGTCAGAACAGATTGCGATGGAACACGTGTAACCAGTGCAAGCGGCATTTTTAAGCCCGCTTTGGGGACGCTTTCTACCAAGAAAGGTGATAAGAGCAGATCCTCTCACGCAGGCAGGGCCAAGAGGAACCGGTAGCAGACTACCTGACCTGTATGTACGGGCTCTACCAGCTCTCGACCAGGCCAATGGATCTCGAAGTCCAGATTAATAGGGTATATGCGAATCTCAGGTCCGATTTCAGGAGGGCCATCAGACGTTACGAATTTACTGACTACAACGGTCTGGCGGTCCTAGCTGCGGAATACGAGCGCGTGATATCCACGATAGGCGAGGATATAGCCCCTCCGTCCCCCGAGAAGTCCCTTATCCCAGAATATGCGTATAAAGGGAAGGGGGCACAGCCCAAAAAGAGCAGTTCTGTGGCCGCTACCACCCCGACTTCAGACGATAGCGACGCTCCACAGAAAACATCCGAGTTGGCACAGCTGATTAAAACGCTTATCGCAGCGATAGGAGTCGAGAAGCGTGGAACAGGTGCCAACTCGGCTAAGGACGAACCAACGAGCAAGTCCCCCCGGAGGGGGGACTTGCTCGTTGGCCCCTGGTACCAGAAGGGCTCGGAGTGCACTTCGGAAGGGAGGGCAGCACCCACGGTGAAAGCAGGTACAGGGGCTGCCACCCCCAGAAAACAAGGGGATGATTCCGAAGTGGAGTGCTGGAACTGCCGGCAGAAAGGTCACTTCCAGATCGGCTGTACGAAAAACCGACGGCGGGATTATTGTCGTCTGTACGGCAAAGAGGAAGTGACCACTAAAGAGTGCGAACTGTCCGGGAATTGTCCGGGAAACAGAAGAAGGGAGAAGGCGTAGGGTTCAACCCTTCTTCCTCTAGTCCCGGACCGACCCCACAGGACGACAGGCACGAATCGGAGCGGATCAGGCCCGAGCCGACGGAACCGGCAATAGTGGGGATAGCCCAAGAGGCGAACCTCACCCCCATAGATACTCCGTCGCCATTGGCAGTAAAGATCCCACCAATCCGAACAGTGGAAACGGAAGACACCATCGTTCTCAGTACAAGAACAAGGGTGCGCGAAAAACAGAACCCCTGGCTAGAGAATCAGGTGATACTGGCCCTGCTAAAGGCGAATGAGCCACCAGCGGTACCACCGGATGAAGGCCCTTCGTTACCGCTACGATTAGAGGTGAAGGAGCCCCCAAGGGAGGACAAAGGGCTTACCTTGCGAGTTTTTACGACTGCCCGAATTGGTAACACCCCTAAAGTCCTCGCCTTGATTGATGGAGGGGCATCCCGAACAGTAATGGGAGATATTGGCTTGGTTATAGCAGAGCGAAACAAGGCAACATTGCACACGACACCGAACCAAGCGGTTATGACTGCTGATGGTACTGTCAGTCAAGTTCAGGCCACATGTTATCTCCCTATCGAAATCGATCGTGTTTCGCGAATGATGAGGAGCCATATTGTCCCGAGCATGGGAGAACAAGTTTTCTTGGGTATGGATTTCATCCACGCATTCGGAATAGTGCACGATGGCAGTAAACGAGCTTGGTACATGGCCGACTATCCAGAATTTGTCCACCACTATCCCGAAGAGGGTATTGAGCTGGAAGTGGAGAGGAGGGACGAAAACCCGACAACGTTAAACCAGTGTTGCGGCCTCAGAGAAATAACAGCTGAGGAGCGACAAGAACTGGACACGTTAGTTGCCGGGATAATTAAGCCCCCTCCTGAGGTACTTCCAACAACAGATCGCATCACTCATAGCATAGACGTCGGGAGACACCCACCGATAAAACAGAGGTATTATCGAGTGTCCCCAAAGGTCCTGAAAAATATGCAAGGTGAGGTGACTAGAATGTTAGCCGAGGGCATAGTTGAGCCGTCGAAAAGCGGATGGTCCAGTCCCGTAGTAATGGCCGGGAAGGCCGACGGGACGTATAGATTTTGCGTGGACTACCGTAGGCTCAACAAAGTGGCTAAACAGGATGCGTATCCGTTGCCAAAAATGGATATGATCCTCGAGCAACTCCGCGCTGCAAAGTACATAACGACCCTATATTTGAAGTGGGGGTACCACCAAATACCGATGGCCGAAGACAGTAGGGAGTACACAGCGTTTACAGTCCCTGGAATGGGGCTCTTTCAGTTCACAAGGATGCATTTGGACTGTCAGGAGCCCCTGCAACATTCCAGCGTCTGGTAGACTCCCTCATAGGGCCGGACATGGAGCCTAACGTCTATGCGTACCTCAATGACATAGTCATCGTCAATGAGACGTTTAAGGGTCACCAGGAATGGGTAGTACGAGTAATAGACCGCTTACAGAGTGCCGGACTGATTATAAACCCAAAGAAATGCGAATTCGGGAGACTGACCTACGTTATCTCGGATTCCTAGTGAATCAAAGGGGTTTGCAAGTCGATCCGGACAAGGTCGAGCCTCTTTTCTCCTACCCAGCCACAATTTAAATGAAGCTTGTCTCAAATATGTAAATTTTTATGTGCTTTTGTGTGACTAGTTCAAAATAAGTTATTAACTTATATATTAATCCTATATTTCTCATTATTTAAAAAAGAAGACGACTGACATTAGGTATTGCTTTGATCAATTATCTCAAAATTAACTGAGATGCCTTCAGAAAACTCAAATCCATAATTGTGTGATTTGGTTTTTATATTTTATTTTTATTACATAATAAGCATCTATTGTTGAATTTTTTAAAGGAATTTATAAGTTCCTTTGAAATTCGTAATTTTGCTAGTATTGAAAAAAATTGCATCAAAGTCTATTTCCAATTCCGTATCACACATTTATTTGTAGCTATTATTTATTTATTTTTAAAGAGAATACCGTGGAGGTAGAGCGTAATCAAAAATATACTTTATTAAAGAACTTTTATATAGATCTGTTACAACAGTTTCAAAGTTAGAGAGTTGTGTAGTCAAATCTGTCAAAGTGAGAATAAATAAACAAAGACAATATAGCATCATGGATCGAATCTAATTCAAACAGTTCGTTCGCTGATCGTATGATATAAAATATAAATAATATTTTAACACTTCCCCTCGAGATGTGGACGAATTCTAACTATTCTTGATATTTTGAATACCCAATATTTCGAGACATCTTTTGTGCTTTGGTCCTGACAAGCCTTTTGTTAGAACATCGGCCACCATACTATCTGTGGCAACGTAGTAAATTTTCAGCTCTTCGTTTTTCAGAATTTCGCAAACAAAATGCTGTCGTACATCGATGTGTTTAGTTCTTGAATGGAATATTGGATTTTCGGCCAATTTCTTTGCTCCACAATTGTCGTCGTACAATTTGACTTTTGCAAGGTCGTTAAATCCTAATTCCTTAAGAGATCTTTGAAGATAAACAGCTTTCTTAGCTCCTTCTGATAAAGCCATATATTCCACTTCTGTTGAAGAAAGTGCTACGGTTCTCTGTTTCTTTGATTCCCAGGATATTGGACCACCAGAAAGAATAAAAGTGTATCCTGTATAGGATCGCCTGTCATCCAAACCATTGACCCAATCGGCATCTACATAGCCTTCTAATGAACTCAAGCTTTTCTTGAACAATAAGCTCATGCCCATAGTACCTTTCAAATAGCGTAGCACTCTTTTCGCTGCTGACCAGTGAATGTCATCATAGCAGGTAGAGTATTGACTTAGATAACTGACTGTGTATGCTATGTCTGGTCTGGTACACACTGCCAAGTACATTAATGCACCTACAAGTTCTCTATACGGTAATTTCTTTGATGTTTTATCTTCAGAATTTCCACTCTTCTTCAGCTTTGTTCCAAGATCTAAGGGAGTAGCAACTGGTCTTGATTCAGACATTCCAAATCGTTCTAGAATATCCTTTATGTATCCTTTTTGGCACATTCTGATTCCTTCCTTGTATCTGGAAAATTCAATTCCAAGGCATTAGTTTACTTCACCTAAATCTTTCATTTCGAAGCTTTTTCCAAAATGTTTTATTATTTCAGCGATTTTATTCTGATTCCGTGAGGCGACTAAAATATCGTCAACATAAACTGCGATTAGTAATATATCTTCCCCTTGTCCCGAGTAGAAAAAGCATGGATGTGCGGCAGATGGAGTTGTACCGAATTTCTTCAATTCCTCACTTAGTCGAGTGTACCAGGTACGACCAGTCTGACGTAGACCGTATAATGCTTTATTCAAGGGGCACACTTTTCCTTTTTGCAGTTCTTGAAGCATCTTCTTTGATTTTATTTTAAACTCTCCATTCGCTCCTTCACTACGAATTATTTCTTGCAGTACTGCTTCCATTGGATCCGGAATTTCCATAAAGATTTTCTCTTCGAGAACGCCGTTTAAGTACGCCGTTGTCACGTCTAGTTAGCTAATCTTCATGTTGTATTGAGAAGCAAGAGTCGTTAGTAACCGAATCGAGCTAATACGAGTTACCGGCGCAAAAGTTTCATTAAAATCCACTCCTGGACGTTAAGCAAAGCCTCTCGCAACAATTCGAGCCTTTCTTCGTTTAACTGTTCCATCAGGTGCGTATTTATTTCGTAATTCATTCGACTGCTAATCACTTCTCGATCCTTTGGTCGGTTGACTATCGTCCATGTATTATTCTTGATGATGGACTTGAGTTCCTGCCCCATAGCGTCGAACCATTCTTTTGCTTCCCTTCCGGTAATTGCTTCACGGAGTGGTATTTCCGATAAATTTGCATATTCGGTGTTTCCAAAAATATTTTGAACAGAACATGTTCCATTTTGATTTTCGTCATAGATTTCGTTTCGAAAATCAGCATCGTTCCTCTCCTGATCATCAATAACAATTTCATTCGGATGTTCAACATTGATCATGTGAAATTGTTTCTTTGGTCTTCCTTTCACTCCAGTAATAAGCTTCCGTGGTCTTCCAGGTCCTCTCTTCATTTCTTCTTCTGGTCTGATTTGTTCATTATTTGCATGCTCTTCGATGATATAATTTTGATAATTGTTTACTAGATTTTGGTTGTTTTTTAGATTGGCCTCGTTGTTATTCTGACCTACGGGTTCTATTTCCACTGACTGTAGTAGCAGTTCAATTTGCATGTGGTTTAAATCGCTCGTATGATCAGATAAAAAATCTTCATATTTTTTGTTCGTCGTGATTTTAGGATTTTCCAGGAATTTCACATCTCTTCCTATGTCGACTCTGCTTTCCTCAGGTAGCCATATTCTGTATGCTTGTGATTCCGCTGAGTAGCCGAAATTGCCCGCTTGGAACCAGCATCTAACTTCCCCTTATTAGGATTCCGATCTAGAGTAAGAACTTTACACCCGAATTCTCTGAAATGAGATGCAATTGGTGGGTTTCCGTTCCATAATTCGAAAGTCGTCTTACCTCCAAGACTGCTCGTTGGGCATCTGTTACGAATGTAGTTAGCTGTACTAATTGCTTCGCCCCAGAAAGAATTCGGCAATTCAGACTGTATAAAAAGACATCTTGCCATATCCATCAAGGTTCTGTTCTTTCTCTCTGAAATACCATTCTATTGCGGAGTGCATGTCACAGTCAATCTACGCCCAATGCCATTAGCGTTTAGAAAATTGTCAAATTCATCATTGATATACTCGGAACCATTATCCGATTGGAGAAACATAATTTTCTTGCCGGTTTGATTTTCAGCATAAGCCTTGAAATCTTTAAGAGCATTTAGCATTTAGCATTAAGCATTTCGTCTTTTGAATTAAGCAATTTTATTTCACACCATCTGGAGTAATCATCAGTAAATGTTGCACAGTACCTTGCTTTTCTGTTCGAGTAGACACGCAATGGACCGCACAAGTCCGAATGTATCATTTCGAGAAGCTCCGATTTTCTTTCTGACTTTTTAGGAAACGGTGCTTTGGTCATTTTTCACAGAATGCAAACTTCACAATCGAAATTAGCTTGCGATTCTTTAATGTCCATGCCTTGTATAGTATCTTTGCGATGACTTTCTAAAAGATCTCGAACATTGACGTGTCCCATTCTACGATGCCAGCTCTCAAGTTTCAAAATTTGCAAGTTATTCCGTAAATCCATTTCCGTAATAGTTTTGCATTCATGTTCCTTTTCTTGTACGAAATATAAATCATTTATTCTGTCTGCTTTCAATTTCCTAATTCCGTTGACATCTATCATTTCTGCAGACGTCTTACTGAAAATTACTGTGTAGTCTTTGTCTGTAATTTTAGCAACAGATAAAAGATTTGTACGTAGATCAGGAGTATGTAAAACATTATCAAGACTTACGCTCTTGTGCTGACCATCCACTTCCGCAGAACAAGCCACTTTTCCTTTAGCTTTTATTTCGCTAGAAGCACTGCTAGCTAGTTTTAGCTTTCCTGATTCTAGCATCTCAATGATTTTAAATTTGGCCGACTTTTTGCAGAGGGAGTAGTGCATCCGCTGTCGAGACACCAAACATAAAACTCGGGTGTAATTTTGAGCGCTTCTTGAGTATTTAAGACTTCTTCTGAAATAAACAAACTTAAATCTTCAGCCTGTTTTGCTGACGCTCGCGAGTTTCCGCCCGATTTCTTGCATTCCGAAGCTACATGCCCTATTTTTCTACAACGGTGACAACGAAATTGAAACCCATCTTTATTTTCTGACTCGTTCTTATAATTCCTATAAAAATTATTATTACAGCGTTTATTCTGCTGTTTCCGAGCAATCATCGCATTCGACGTCGTACCGCGTGTTTCGTTTTTCCGCGCGTCGTTTTCTTCTACGATTTTTACACGTAAAATGTCCGGTGTTGGTAACTCGTCTCTAGACTCTATAGCACGCCGAAAATTGTCAAACTTGGAGGAAGACTGTATAAAAGCATTACTGTCAGTAAGTGTGCATTTATTTCAATCTCCATTTCAGCCAACTTGTCAACTGTATTGAAAAATTTACGAATATTCTCGCGCGAATCTCCACCGTCTTCCATTCGACATAACGTTAATTGTTTAAGTAATGTGGCCTTTCGAGCCGGACCGCTTGACTGATAAATTGACTGTAGTTTTTCCCAGACTTCCTTTGAAGTATTGCAATTTTTTACCTGTTTCAATTCCGAGGGGTTACTTGACAAAATTATGTCAGATTTTGCCTTACTGTCTGCGACATCCCATTTTTTCGCATTTTCCTGTGATGCTGCATCTCCATTCATGATTTCCGGTTTGAAATTTTCCCCGTTGATGTACGTCCAAGCATCGTTTTTTATAAGCAGTGCCTGCATTTGTATTTTCAAGGTGTCGTGATTCTCCTTGTTCAATGGTTCAATCCTGACCGAAGTTATTGCATTCATTGCAGTTATTCCGTCGGGGTAGGATTTTCCACGAGTATAATCAAAAAATTCAAAATTTACTTTGTTCGTTAAAATTCTACTCTACACTTTTCCGTTAGTCTGAGCCCATAACCTTTTAAAGAGAATAACATGGAGGTAGAGCGTATTTAACAATAAACTTTATTACATAACTTTTATATAGATCTTTTACAACAGTTTCAAAGTTAGAGAGTTGTAAAGTCAAATCTGTCAAAGTGAGAATAAATAAACAAAGACAATATAGCATCATGGATCGAATATAATTCAAATGGTTCGTTCGCTGATCGTAGGATATAAAATATAAATAATATTTTAACATTTATGGATCCTATTTTTTATTTTCTACTACTACCACACTTTAAATTTATTTTCCAATTTTATATTTATTTCCGGAATCGATTACACTACAATTTCTAATTTTTTTAAAATCCTTTTTATTATTTAATTTTCTTTTCTTATCCTTATATTTTTTTTAATTTATTTTACATTACAGATACATTTTTTATTAAGGGTTTTAAACAATTATTCCAAACTTCTTTTAGAACATGTATACTTCTTTATGCATTATTTATCCGTATCTTGGAAAGTTTGAACAGACTTTGCATATTTAAAATAATGTTTATATATCTGCGAATACATAATAAAAAGTTTCTGACTCTTTCTTGTCCAGAAAATATTCTTTTATTAATTAACTTATCATTTTGCCCTTAGAACTCATGCATTTGTGAGCAAGAAGTGCAGCAACGCCGCCAGCGGATTAGTTCACGGCTGACATCAAACTTTAGCCAGAGCTCCTATGCAAAATTCGTGTCGGTCGGATAGGGCCGGTTCGACGAAAGTTCGCGATTGTCGTAACGTGCGTAGGGCCAGGATTAGTAGACACCAAAGGAAGGTCAGATTAACCTCATTATACCAAAGATATTATACCTAGATGCGGCAAGGGTCAGGAGTGGGGACGCCGAATATATATAGCTAACTATTTCTCGCCTATATCGAGGTGCTGCCCTCTACAACTTTTCATTGTTTCCATAGCAACCGCGTCAAAGCGCGTGAATGAGTCACCGTGAAATTCACGGCGTGAATGACGAGAATGATTGAGCCCACGAACATCCAGAAGTACAATGAATTGAATTTTAATTTTTTTATTGTTTTTTTTAGGCTGAATTTATAATAGCATCATAACTAATAGAAGACTTTTCAAGAAAAAAAAAACTATTTTCAAATTGTTTAACCAATTTTTGTTTAAACAAATTGTTTAAATAATTTTTTTTTAAACAAATTGTTCAAATGATTTGTGTTTAAACAAATTGTTTAAATAATTTTTGTTTATACAAATTGTTTAAACAAATTGTTTGAATAATTTTGGTTTAAACAAATTGTTTAAATCATTTTTGTTTAAACAAATTGTTTAACAAGCGAGATTCGAAAAAAATAATAGTGCCTTTTGATTCTACGGAAGAAATTACATCAATTATATGCATTTCGCAATTTTTTTATGGATGCAATTGGTGACGAAGTATAAATAAACAATTAAATGTTATAGAATTTATATTTATACTGCATAACAGGTTGGGTGGAAAAAAAATTCATTAAATAATTAGGTAAATAATTGATTAAATATTTCTAACTTCTTTGAAGTATCTAGCCCATCGGGATTGATAAAATAATTTATCATTATTTTAAATATTTAATCATTAATTTACTAATTATTGAAATTTAAATTTCGCGAATTAAAAAAATTTAAGTTAGTTTAATAATTAGTTAATTGAATAATTTTGAAATTGTAGAATTCGATAAATTTGGATTTCTGAAATATCAAAATTCGGGCATTTGTTATTCGGTACTTTTATTTTTCATCAATTTTTCTATTTAAAATTTATTTATTCTTATATGTTTTACGTGCTTTAATATTTTGCTGCAATGTAAAATTTTATTTACTCAGATTAGCTCTAAATAAAAATCATAAAAATCCTGGGAAATTGTTTTAAATATTTAGTCATTAATTTACTAATTATTGAAATTTGAATTTCGCGAATTAAACAATTTAAGTTAGTTTAATAATTCGTTAATTGAATAATTTTGAAATTGTAGAATTCCATAAATTTGGATTTCCGAAATATTAAAATTCGGGCATTTATTATTCAGTACTTTTATTTTTCATCAATTTTTCTATTTAAAATTTATTTTTTCTTATCTTTTTTACGTGCTTTAATATTTTGCTGCAATTTAAAATTTTATTTCTTTAGATTACCTTTAAATAAAAATCATAAAAATCTTGGGAAATTGTTTTAAAAATTTTCAGAGTGCTTGCTGAAATCTAAGAGTTTCTTTACACAGAGCAAAGTTCAAAATAAAAAAAATTATTTCTAAAAAATGATAACTCCTACCGACTGCATTCTTTTAACTTTTTTTTATTTATTTTCAAATTAATGTTTCAACCAAAAAAAGATTGAAAAGAGCATTTAATAATTATTTTTCTCCAAATGTATGTAATGTAATGTAAATGTAATAATTTTTGTTTACTCCTGTAATTTTTCTTCGTGAAAAGTTACACTAAGAAAAAAATTCCCGGCTATTCAACTTTTCAATGTTCAAAACTTTTAATTCGAAATATTTTCTAATTAAACTAAAATGCTTTAATGTAGAATTACAAATAGACATGTCTATTTGTATAATTTCAAATAGAATATTCAAGGAAACATCACAAGAAATAAAAATGGAATTAAAGTAAAGGGAATCAAAAGACGAAATTAAATTTTTGCTGATGCAAAATTTTAGTTTTGCATAAGAAACTTTATTAAGACATCGCTAAATAATTTAATTACAATTGTAATAACAAATTATATAATTTATTATAAATGATTATGTAAGTAGTTATATAAAATTTAGCCTAACCAATAAAAATGATAATTATACGAAAATAAATGGTTGACTGCTTCTTAGTTTCAACCGTGGAGTTACAAAAGTATCTTTTTCTAACAAATATAACAATTTTTTATTAGTTTCTTAATTTTATAGTACTGTTATTGAAAAAAAAAACAATAAACTCCACAGTTTACTCAGCCCTCTAACCAGAAGTGTAAGGTACCAAGTTAAATAAATTAAAGATTTGATTTGAAACCTATACAGGGTGTTTTTTTTAACTTGAGACAACGAAATATCTAAAAAAATACGCATCCTACGGAAAAAATGTCTGGAATAAAAACTTTTTATTTTCGAGGGGGAAAAAAGATTTGTTAAAATTTACCCCACCCCCACCCCCCCAGGAGACATGGGAGGTGGGTTTTTTTTTGCGAATCGAAAAAAATTGTTCGAATAAAACTTATGTATTTCATGAAGGAGAATCTGAATCTGTGATAAAAAATTGGGGTTCCCATTTGAAATTACAAAGTTACCCCCACCCCTGCCTCCTGTGGGGGTGCGGGTGGGGTAAATTTTAACAAATCTTTTTTCCCCCTCGAAAATAAAAAGTTTTTATTCCAGACATTTTTTCCGTAGGATGCGTATTTTTTGAGATATTTCGTTGTCTCAAGTTAAAAAAAACACCCTGTATATACTCCATACCGCAAGGTGAGCAATCCATCGAGAGAAACATTTTTTAAGCCTTTAAATAAGGTGGCTTAAAATTACATAAGAAAAAATGCAAAAAAAAATACCAAATTCTAACAGATAAAACGTCAACAAAATAAATTAAATATTGAATTTGTTCTTACGTTTTTTGCTGAAAAAGTAATATATATTAGTAAAACATACGATCGATTTTTTTTTGTTTTTTGTTTTAAGAATACGATCAATTAAAAAAAATATATATGTATAGGGGAAACCACCCTACAGTAGATAATGATTTAAAGAAGATAATCTTAATTAACTGGAAAATTGACAAAAAGAGTTCTTTACTTTTGTTAGTATAACATTTCAGCAAGGATGCTGTATGTTCTGACGAAGTTTCATTTAAATTTTATAATTAATTAATGTGTGAAAGCAAAAAAATTAATTTTTATCCTGAAAAAAAATTTCGCCTCTTCTTCATTCATACTTTTTAACTTGATGATACATTTTTATGGCATGATCATACATTAGAATCAAAGCTTGAAGTTTGATGAACAATACTTATTGGTAAAAAGTGCCTTTTCTTTAATATTCATAAATATTTAAGGACTTTTTATCGGACATTACATTTTCCAACAGTAGATAACCAACGTAGATAATCGTAAAATTACGAAAAATGTCAAAATTCAAAATCAAAATTGGCAGCTCTGCGACTGTCTCGCAGTTGTTTTAAGTTAAAGGTTGTGTTTGTTTGTTTATTTTGATTCGTGACGTTTTCAAATTTAAGTTATTGTAAATAATAAAACAAGCAAATAGTGCAAATTATTATTTATTAAAAATCACATAATGTTTAGTTGTGTTTTAAGGAATCTTTCGGAAAAGATATCATTTTTGGGATTAAGGTATGTAAAAATTCTGCACTTTTTTGTCATTGCAAGTCAAATTAAATGGCACAAAATTAAACATCTCTCGTACCAATCGTACCAATCTCACGGAATATCAGAGGTAAAAAAAATGTCAATAATTTAAACGTTTGTGATTTTTGTAAAGTAATCATGGTTTAAACTATTATTTACTCAATAAACTGATTTTAATTGTAAGTATACTAATGATAAATTATAATTATCGAGAATTGAGTATTTTATCATGCCCAGGAGCAATACCAGAAACGATTATCTATTGATGGACAGAGGTGTCAAAATCGTACCCTTGACCAAGTATAATAAAAATGTTTAACGCAGCTAATTGATTAATTTCGTGATATTTTTTTCTATAAGAATACTCAATTGAATATGTAAGCTTTATTTAAAAGCTATAACCTTTCTTTATTTTTGGAAACTGATGCAGTTAAAACGCTGTTGAATTTTTTGCTATCTACTGTAGGGTGGTTTCCCCTATATATATATTTTTTTCTTTGATTTTTTACGTGCTTTAATATTTTACTGCAATGCAAAATTTTATTTCTTTGGATTAAGTTGAAATAAAAATGATAAAAATCGTGGGAAATTGTTTTAAATATTTTAATAGTACTCGCTGAAATCTAAGAGTTTCGTTTCACAGAGCAAAAGTTCAAAATTCAAAAAATGATTTCTAAAAAATTATAACTCGCCCCGACTACATTTTTTTGTAACGTTTTTTTTATTTTCAAATTAATTTTCCCACAAACAAATTGGAAAGAGCATTTAATAATTATGTTTGTCCAAATTTAGTAATTTTTTTTAATTTTTAAATTTTTCTTCGTGAAAACTTACCATAAGAAAAAAAATTCCCGGCTATTCAACTTTTCAATGTCCAAAACTTTTAGTTTGAAGTATTTTCTACAAAACTAAAATTCTTCAAGATAGAATTACAAATAGACATGTCTATTTAAACAATTTTAAATAGAATATTCAAGGAAACCTCATAAGAAGTAAAAATGGAATTAAAGTGAAGGGAATCAAAAGTCTAAATTAAATTTTTACCGATGCAACATTTTAGTTTTGAAAACAAAAATTTATTATGAAATAGCTGAATAATTTAATTACAATTGCAATAACAAATTATAGAATTTATTATAAATAATTATGTAAGTAAGTAAATTCGCGAAAAAAAGATCGATTACCCAAAAAAAAAGAAGAAAGTTTAGAAATAAAAAATAAAATTTCAATACGTACCTGTTTCAAAAAATACTTTTTTCTTAAACATCTCCACTGACGTTATAATTTTTTCTTTTCAATAATCTTTGAAAATCTTTATAAGGATTTGTGCGAAAACTAACGATAAATCCTAATTTATTAAATTAATTATTTATGTAGGGACTAATAAAAAGTGAAGAGATAATAAATACACAAATGAACGGGTTCCGAAAATATAATTTCATGAATTATAAAATCTCTGAATTTTAAAATCGCAGGATTTTAAATATACGGCAAAACTAAAAATCTCAATAACATCTGAAATTAAAGTTTACGGAACTATATAATTATCCAATCATTAAATTCTACAAATTTGTTAAATTCCCGAAATTTAGTATTGACAAAAATAAATCATTATTATTTAATATTTCTTTAATAACTAATTGTTTATTTTCGCCAAATCTTAAATATCGAAAATTTTCAAATTGTATGGGAATTTAATATTTCGTTAATTGTATAATTGAATGATGTGAATAAAAAGTGCTTTTTTCATTTATCGATCCGTGCAATTTTTTTTAGCAATAGCTAGTTTCGATTTTAGTGTAATTTTGTGTATTTTTGTCAAAGCGCTCTTATTGCGAGACGCGCTTCATTTTTGAGTGAGCGCTCTTATGGAGAAGCCCGACTGTATTAACAAAAAACTTTGATACGTAACACTGAAACATTATAAATTATTTAAGCAGAAATAGAGGTAACTAAACAATGTAGGTACTTATATATGTAGTATGCGTCTTCTTTTACGCGTTTTAATATCAGAAATCGAATTATAGTTTCAGTTTGCATTGAGGTTATGGTCTTGAGCGCCTTGACGAACCCTTTCTCGCAACTTTTTCCGCAATCCAAAGATTTAATGAAGGAAAAAATCATGGTCTAGCATACCAAGAGCAGCTAAAATACTTATAGTATCAAATTATATTTTCATACTCTCCAACAAATTTTGCGGATTTACAAAATATGTTTGCGTCGCTAACTTTTGTACTTAATTCTACGGGTCGAGAATCCTTGAAAACGAATACTGTCACTTTTACACCGTGAAAACTATCAAGTTTTATTTTTGAATTTTTTATCAAATGTTCCTACAGTCCAATCAATTACAATGTACAATATTTTTTTATTTTTGTTCTTTGTTTCAAATCACTTTGGGTGATATTCTTATAGGATTTTTTCCCGTAGATTAAGAATCCGCCGACAAAAATACTTTTTGACACTTTTTGGATGCCTATAAAAAGTCATTGTAACGTCCCATATTCTCAAATGAAAGCTTGAACCTTTTATTCTAAAACTATTGTGTCAAAAACTGAAGGAAATTAGTATGGAGCCGTTGGGAACAGTTTTTTATCTGTCTATCGTAGCCTCTGCTTTCTAATCGAAGCGAAATGCATGGGCTACGGCGAGCGATTAAAAAACGGTTCCTGAGGACCCAAGCTGATTTCCTCTAGTTTTCGAGATAACAGCTTAACAATAAAAGGTTCAAGCTTTCATTTGAGCCGATGCTGCATATTCTAGCACGTCACATTGATTCTTCATACGCTTCCCAAGCACACGCTTGCCAAAAAAACTTTATTTTTGTTACCTTTTGATCCTGGTAAAAAAAATTGATATAGTAGAATAGTTTTCTCAGCGGATTATTTATCTACGGGAAACTCCTATATGAATGACACAAACTTATTTAAAGAAAAAAAATCATGTCGGACAGTGTTATATACGTTTTTATGATATGATAGGATTTTTCATACGATCAAAGAAACCAAAGATAAAATTCTATTTTAAAAAACTCTTCATGTTCAAAAGTTTCAATTTGTCTTAAATGTTAAGAAACTAATCCTCTAGATTAAATTTTTACCTTTTAATAGCTCATACGAAACCGCGATACCAGAAAAATCAGATACACTCGTCGAAAATAACAAACAAAATTAAGTTTTCTGTGAAAAAAGGTCCTCTTTCGCTCCGCGAGGAATGTAACCCAGGTCTTTCGATTGTCAGTCGGGTGCTCAACACACTAAGTTACTGGAGAGATCGAGAGGATAATCTTAACTATTTACAAATCGTATTCTCTTAAGCTACATAATGTAGAAAAATACTATCCATTTGTCAGTTACAAACGGCAAAGAATCGTTAAGTACTAGCAAGATACACATCATCAGCCCTTCTGCGTCCTTTTGCAGTGCGAATTTCTTGAGCCATTGTTTATAGTAACTTTTTTTATAATCATGTCGTTGCGTTGATTTAGTTTGTTTAGTACTAAGTGTCCAGAAACGCAAAATACCCAGCATTCAGGTAAAATCTGCGCCAAAAAGGAATCCAAATGACCTGGACGAAAATTTTTATTATAATACGTAGTTTTCCACTCATAAAATACTTCTTTTTAAGGTTACTTCTGATTGGTTATCATAAACAGAATGTTATTGTAAAAAATATCATTTTGTACTTTTCGATTTATATCATACTTTTCTATATGCATAAAATATACTACTAAGGCGTGCGTCATGAGTATACGGAAAACATATAGGGCAGGGGTCTCCACAATCCACAGGTGCAGCGTGACCCAGGATCGCACGGCGATCCTGGGTCACTGCGAAGGAAAACTGAGAGAAAATGTATGACTCCTCGGAAAAAAATCCAAGATGGAACGGCTCGGTTCTGAAATTTAAACCTAGAGAATCCTTTTTTTTGTATAAGTTTAAGGTCTCGAGTTTAAGGGTTCCAAGCGGCTCGAATCAGGTAAAGGATTTTGTCAATTCTGGGTCAGAGCAAAGTAGATCCGACCTACTGGCCTGGGATCCCAAGTAGATACAGGATCTACGTTTGGAGACCCCTGATATAGGGTAACGGCAATAATTATTCTTTCGATAGACCAACATAAAAATACAGTATTTTTCCAAAACGTCAGCCCAGGCGGACCGGCTGAACGCAAGCATTATGCTACAGCGTAACCATAAGGGAACCCTAAATCAATGTTAAAGTAATCTTGAATTATAATGAGTAAAAGAAACAAAATAAATATCTAAATTGTTGCAATTATACTTGTACG